>JAJMJQ010000021.1:0-154935 GCA_030569095.1 Daia tannicola | reverse complement strand
AGTTGAGTTGGTCGAGAGGTTTTTACCAAAAAAAAAAAAAAAAAAAAAAAAAAAAAATTTGTGTAGTAAAACTAAAATGTAAAAATCCCATTCTGGTATGGCCGGTGGTGGATCTCGGCCAAAAAAGGCATGATCTTCGCAGCTCCCTCGGGTTGGCCCTGGCCAATGACTCAATTTTCTTTTTATTTTTCCGCATACCTTATCGGCCTCGGATTATCTGGGCTTTTCTACGTGGCCTGCATGAAGCTTTGATAACGTTAGGCCTGCATGGAGATATGAGTTCTGGTTGATGATAATCCAATGGCAACAAACTTAACATATATGATAGACAACATGCACTGTTTTCAAACCCCAGGTCTCGATTGCTGATCCTTGCACCAATCTGTACTAACAACACGAGGCACTGGAGTAGAATCGAAGAGGTACTAATCCGATTTTCCAAGGTGTGGTGGCGGTGTTAGCTATTGTATGATCAAAAACACTCCCTTCCTTTTCCGGCCTTGACGTCTACAGCCGAACTACTAGCATGCGATTTAAGCTTCTTGCAGATAACCAAAAAAAATTTACAAAGGCCAACGGAAAATTTTTAAGACTAAATAAGTGAAAATTTTATCTTGTTTGATATTTAAATTGAAGTAGTTTCGGTTCGAGTTTGTATCAATTGGCCTATCACTATGAGTAGTAGTTCGGTGACGTTATTTGTAAGTACCATGCTTTGAATAGATTCCAATGTATAACAGTTTGAACAATGAAACAATTGTGCAAGAACCAGTCAAAATGAGTATTCATCTTGTTTCTCTCATTTCTTATAAAAGTAGCTTTCTAATATTTTAGAGTACACCGTTGTCGTTGGTCTCGATTCCGCTGGATGTATACCCTTTGTTCTACCATGGAGTTACGAAACTCATACTACAAACATGGAAACAAGATTTTATCGATAAAAAACGTCATCAATCTCTGTCTCAGTATGATAGCCCTACATTAGCACCTATTCAGTCCAAAAGACGATCATGGGTCGAGGATAATTGGAAAGTTGCTGCGAGCACTGATTTATCGGCTTCTGTTTCGTCGGATGATTCATTAGCAGATGATCTTGAAGAAAAATTCGCTCTGCTTGAAGAATTCATTAATATCTCCTTTACTCCGGATGAGTGCTCAATTATATGTCCTACGGAAATTGTAGACCTGGTATTTCGCAAGCAAATTGATCTTGTTGCTGATAGAACCGGCGTCAGTATTCTTAAAGATGATTATCTTGCTATGCAAGTAGATGGAGATGGCCAGCAAGATATGGGCTCAAGAGTTCTTAATATCAGTGCTCCATTATCAGCAGCATCAATTCCAATCTTCTTTATTGCTACATATTTCAGCGATTATGTTCTAGTACCGGTAGCAGCCAAAAGTAAAGTCATTGAGGCTCTGGAGAAGCAAAACTTTGCATTTTCGGACATTTCAAACTCGTATATTGCATTACAAGACAGTGACCAATGGAAATCACCTGTTCTAAGTTCTCAAATATCACCACAGCTCATCCCTGAGGCTGTAAACCTCGACGAACAGACCTTTTCATTATTTCAAAAAGCCAATGTCAGTCCTAATATTGATGGGTCTATAAAATTACTGATAACGGGGGCAAGAGCATCGGCAGTAGATGGATCTGAATCTCAAGCTTTGTACCTAGCCATTTTAAAGGTCATATTGTCACCACCAAAGTTCTTCTCATTGACAATCCAATCAGGATCAGAAATATCGTTTCTTATTGATTCCATCAGCAGTCAAGGTTTTCCTTCAAATACTTTACTAGGATCACCAACTGACTTTGTGATTCCAGTATCATTTGATCTAAGTGCTTTTCCAGAAGATTCTACGGGCATTGTATCTGGGGTGGCCAGTAGGTTGCTAGAGAATCAGGGAGAATCCGAATTGCATATAAGTTATTTATCCACAGCCAAATCAGGAATAGTTTTGGTTAGTGAAGATGATCTACCAATTGTAGTCAGTGCATTACAGAGGTGAATTCAAATGTCGAATACTTTTTTTTTGGCATTGCATTATAGATCAACCAATAATATATCTATATATATATATACGAACATTGTACACATCAAGACTTCCATTTCTGCCTTTGAATATTAATTTGTTCGATTTTTCGCTGAGACTTAGCTCTTGCTTGGTCTAACAAATTGCTCCATTCCTCGTCGGATTTGTTCCTAGAAGTACCTTTAATAATTTGGTATATTAAACCAACAAAGTTCTCACGACGCAATGCGTTTTCTCGTTTCCAGCCTTCTCTTTTCTTCTCTTCCAAAGCCAGACTTTCAGTATCACCTACTTCTCGATAGAAGTCTCGTTTATCATTAGTCAATGCTATAAGATTGAATCTCATTTCACCAGCAGGACCTCTGGTAACTCTTTTCTGTAAAACCTCTGACAATTTCTGAGGAAATTCCTCATTAGTGCATTCACCATGACTAATAGGATAAGGGTGTAAACCATCAAGTTCATATAATGTTCCGTTGACAGGAACATAAGCAATGAAATGGTACAAACCATCTTCGTTTTCATCATGATCTCGGTCATCGCTCTCATCAATAAAAGGCTGTGGTCTGGAGAACGAATTATGAACTGCTCTAATTGTATCAGAATTGTTGATTGTATCACCTGTGAGATCGGAATCAAATGATTCGACAAAGCTTTTAAATTCAGTCAATTCCGGTCCAATCTCAATATCTGGGCGGTTCATTAATATAGACAGAACAGCTTGAGTAGCACATGCATTGTGTATCTTTTGTCTAGCAAAAAATAAAGACTCATCAAACGGCTTATAATAAGTTCCATCTATAGGTGCATCAGCAGTGGAATTTTTGAATTCACTGGATCGATATTTGAACAGGAATATCACTCCATATAAAGGATTCACTGAACTGAGAGTCTCCAAATCAATGGAAAGTAATTCTTCGAATTCCACGCCTTTAACACCTAAATTTTCTATCAGTTCTGTAAATACTCCTGCATCAGATTCAATAGTGTTCCAACCTGACATTATTGCTGTGTTGTGAGATCTCTGATTGTTGATGGCAAAAAACTGTTAATGTCGTAGTCACGAAGTGTAATTTCCATGTTGAGAAGATTCCCTTAAGATAGCCGAGAAAATCCCAAATAATTACTGTGGCTAAAAAATATTGGGTCATACAGTTTCGATTTACAAGGACAATATCCTTTGATGATTATAAATACATAGATTATTGTTGACTATTTGTTTTCCATTCATTCGGTTTCTTCGTCATCAACTAACGGCTTTGATCCGTTTTCTTCAGGACTTTCTGTAGCTTCAGAATCCAATTCTTTTGAAGACTGTTTTTCCAGTGGGTTTCGCTCATTTTCTGCCACATCTCCATCATTCTTTTCGGCATCGGCATCGGCATCGTCAACTTCGGTATAAGTATAAGTAACCGGATCAAAACTGGACCTGACATTATCTCTAGCAATGATTTCATCAGCAGTAATATCTCTAAATGCAAGCTGAATAGAATCAACAGTATGTTCATCCAATATTTCTCGTCTTTGTTTGGCAACTCGTCGTCTCTTGAGATTTGCTCTTCCACATATAGGAACAAACACTGCCTTTGAGTCGTCCGCATCAAAATCAATTGCAATTTCCTCATATTCTGCAGAGTATAAAGCAAAATCAACGTCATTGTCTTGCACTCGGTCATACTTGTAAGTCTGGTCGATATCGTCCAATATACTTTCTGGATTGTCTTCCATCTTCTGCTTTAGTTTCTTGGAAGTATTCTCGTCTGTTGAGTAAAATGTCATCCAATTCTCCTTACCAACAGTTGAGCTGGCAAATATCGATGTTTCAAGTTCTTCTTCATGGAACTTTCGTTTCGAATCTCGCAATGAAGCGGATCCTATCATTTTCACGGCAACATACTGTAAATCCAACATATTAAAGTCGGGCAAAACAGGCCAAACTTTGACAGCTGTCACGTTTTTCTTTATCGGATGTTTCATTTCAGATATATCCCCTTCTACAGCATCAAAACTGGCTTCTACAGCCTTGAGTCTCGAGTCTGGGGTGGATTCTTCGGTTCCCATGGTCTTCCTCTTCAATAAATCAGCAGTAGTAGCCATAATTTGTTGCTTCATTACTTCTGACGAAATGTATTCTGTTCGCCTCAAGAAAGACACACTCTGCTGTTGTTGTTGAGGCTTTCCTCCTTCAGATAGCGAAATAGGGTCTCGCAACAATGCTCTGTCTTTAATGTCAAGATCAGGGGGGGTATTGTACGGATAAACTCCAGACTCATCGCCCCTATCAAAAATTCCTTGAATAGCAATCATATCCAATGGCATACCAATATCTCTGTCAACCTCTGTGTTTAATGGCTGCTTCCTGGTAAGACTAGAAAGAAATGATGCAGATACCAGTTTATCTGTGTTCAAACCGATATCCAGGAGCTTCGGTGCACATGGAGGTGGAGGAAGTTCATTTTGGTAACGAATACGAGCAATATAATCCTGGTGCCTAGACATGTTGTGATGGATTAAAGCTATGAACGCCCGTGTCTAGTTTATGCTCGCAGCCAAAGTCTAATGTTTGGTGAGTTGACAAAGTGAAAAATTCCCAACTCAAGTCTATCCGTGGATCTGAAAATAGGTCAAAGGCACGGCTGAAACCGAAAGTTCGAAACCTCGAATACCTTAATCTATTCAAAACTATGTCGATATTCTTCACTGCTATTCAGTCAATAGTTATTATTGTCTAAATTTCTATGGATGAGATTGTCACTAATTCGTATGCAGAAATCTCCAAGGAGATACGAAAAGATTCGAGGAATATTAAAAATAGAATCCAGTCTATACTGTTTGATGCGGAGTTCGTAGTTAGAGTATCTGACTTCTTCAAGCTACCGTTAATAGCAAATGAAAGATGTGGACGGTGGTATGTGCCTACTGAGAAATTATATGGATCTGTATATTTCAAAAGTACTGACGGTCATACTGGCCAATGGGGTTTTAGTACTCGTAGACTTAACCTGACTCTATTAGATCAGATCAAACTCAACAAAGGCATTATTATAGTAGACTCAACTCGTCGTGGGAAACTTATGCCAGATGCCTTATCAAAAACTATCCCAATATGGTGCGCAGTTATGAATTTGGTCATTTTTGGCCGCAATGATATGCTCTTTACTCCTCCTAATATGGTTTCGCGAAGCGAACATAGCCAGATCCAAGAACTCGTTCATAGCTGGAAAGATCAGCTGTTGGCAAGTAAAGTGGACCTTGATGCTCTCAAGTCCAAAATCGATTTGCCTCTTCGTCCATTATGGGTTACACAGGACTCTGATATTGCCAGTGATGGAGGTTCCTGGGAAAACCCATGGCAGAATGTTTTCTATCCTGTGATTCTTTGTACATCTTCAAAAGCAGTTCAAGACGGCGCTGAGCACCGTATTGGGTATACTTATGTCCAAGGGGCGGCTGATGACCACGAACTCTGGGCTAATGCGCTTACTCCGGCTTTGTTATGGGGAAATAAAGCTGAGTTCAGATCCAGAGACATGAGCAATGATGAAATAAACAATCTGATTGTGACTCTTGTCCGTACGCAACAAGATACTAAATTACAACATAATGAGTATGATTATACGTTGATATCACCGAGTAACATATCCATTGGTAAAGGTCTCCCTCCTAAGACTGAGCTTCAGAACTTTGACTTCGTAATAGATCTTCTTGAGCATCATCTACCATCTGACGATAATTCGGGTCATGACTATCAATATATGTCGATACCACTTTCTCCTGGCAAAAACGGCTCGAAACACCTTCGTTTGAAGCTGCCCAAGATTATAGAGGAACTGCCGCAAAGGTGTCTGGGTAGCTCCAAGATTCTGGTTTGTTGTGACACTGGCTCCGACTTTTCAGCTGGAGTAGCATTGGCTATTCTATGTCTTTTCTATTCAGAGGATTACACGCCTTTGCCACAGAGAACCGCTTCTTTCTTAGATAAAGCCTACATTCGTCAGAGACTCGTTCAGATTATCACGCATCGTGCAGTCAACCCCAGTAGAACGACTCTGAATTCTGTAAATTCATATTTAATGGCATAACATTAAAATTCATTAGCATAAATATATTACAAGATTCACCTGATTCTGTCACTTCTCCGTGAGCTGTAGTCAGGAACAGTATATAGGTCTACAGCTGGCCGCATCTCTTCTTCATCATCATTTACTTCAACATCTGTAGCTTCCCCTAGAGCTTGAAATAATTTGCTTCTCTCTTGAAGCCTCTCTGAGTCTAGATAACTCACTTGTGTTGACACAGCACCAATGTTTGAAATATTCTCTTGTTCTTCCGTTCGTGGGGAAGCGGATACATCTGTGAACTGATGTTTAAGAGACTCACTCTCAGTTGCAGACAAGTTAGTGTCACTTGCTGGAGCGGGAAACTTAGATGTCACTATCCTTCCTATAAGTCGTCTTTTATGCGGTCGTTCTTGACTTGCTGGTTCATTAAACTCTAGCGAATTCGCTCGTTCAGCCAATGATTGGCTCTTTTCTAACTCAACTTTCTTCATAATATCGAGCTCTGTTCCCAAGTCCTGGTAGCTATCATCCAGGTAAGGCTTTCTCTGTATGTTCTCGTCAGTCGATGCAATTCCGAGTCTTGTAGTCAGTGAGGTATTGGCACTCTTCGATTGTAAGATCCTTCCAGGCTTTTCAAGGCCATCAAGTACAAACTCTGAGGAATCCAACGGTAATATTCGTCCTTCTATAGCAGATCTCCATAACCATATTTCATTCACTATTGGCACCTTCCAAGCAAGAGCGTAAGGGAACTTCTTCGACTTCGGTGTCGAGATAAGAATATCCCGCGATTCAACAAACACAGGTTGGTATTGTGCACCTACAAGTTTTATCAAACGCTCTAGATGAAGCAGTTCGATTCCTGAAAATCCAGATAGACTGATGTTGATGTTTTTGAATTCCGAAATAACCCTACCAGTGTGTCCAATGAAGCTGGACCAAATGTCATGTGTAAGTTTCTTCTTATGAAGACTCCTTTCAATCATCCATTCTGTAACTATATTGCCGTCAGATGTGTCGTGTATTGATGCCATATGAGCAGTTTTGGATGCATCTAGAGCTGAGTTGACAATGACAAAATCAGCTTCATCTTCTTCTTGAGCGAGTGTACCTTGATGTGACAGTATAACTTTATGTAGAGTGCTGGATTTTTTCTCGTCAAATCCATTACAGACGAATGATACACCAGAAAAGATTCCTTTAGTCTGTACAGCCAACTGTCGGTCTTCCTTCTTCAATTCTGTGAGATATGATTTGGTATGAGCTGCTGATTTGGCAAATGACATGTCCCTTTCGAGATCATATATTATTGCAGATGAAGGCTTTTCCCATGCCAGCTCTGTGTTCTCTTCTAGTTCCGCTGTAACGCTGCGCGTCCTGTCTAGTCCACCGAGGACGCTTGCCCATGCAGTGTTTGGGTCTGACCGTAGCTTCCTGCTGACTGCTGCTCCTGTCATAGGTGCAGATTCTCTTATTGCAGAGACCTTTTTCATGTGACTTTGGTCATACACAGACCAATCTTGCACAGCTTTTTCCCCTACTTGGTACTCCGGTATATCCAACGTGAAATATTGTTCGCCTAAGGTGGCGCCTCTCTTGACACTTAAAACTATCCACTCAGGTCGCAAAACAGGGATTTTCCAGCTAATTGCAGATTCATATTTCTTACCCTTTTCTTTGGGTGTGATAAGATAGTTTGTGGTTTGTCTTCTTAGATCAGCGCCAGCTTTACCGCCATTGTTCTGAACCAATTCTATCAACTGCTGCCGTTCAGACTCCGACACATTAGTTATAGTTAAATGCAATCCTTCAAACACTCCAAGTTTGCCAAGCTCAAACTCGTCATCTATGTCGAAATCGAGGCCACTGCTCCACTTCTCATAGAACTCATAAATAAACGCTGGTCTTATAAATGCAACATCAGGTCTGCTCCTGACCGAATAAATAAACTTCTCTGTATACCTGTCTGCTACCAGCATATGCGTCATATCAGACATCAAGTCTCTTTTGTATGTCCCGCCCATATCCGCAATATGTGCACCTATTTGATCCTGATTAGCAATACGTTAGTTAAAGTTTGGTTGTATTAAGCCCAAAAAAGGAAAATACTTACCGTCAATTCTGGCTCCAGCCCCGTAGAAGTAAACACCAGATTTTTAAATGGTGCAACCATTCTTTGAGCACGTTGCGTTGACATGACAATCCCCTTACAATCCGATCCTCGTTTGTTTTCTCACTATTGTTCTGACGTTTTTCCGTGTTGATATTCGATCCACGGTAGATTTCGCGATGGAGTTGTCACATCCGGGTAACCCCTATTTTTCTTTCGGTTTTTTTTCCGGGCCCCAAGTCCGGGGCTCAACAATATTAACTAACTCTCACTTATATCTATTGAGGTTTTTCAGTTATTTCTTTTAGGTGCGGCCGGTTGCATGGGAATATGTCAGCAAGTAGAGGACTTATTAAAACAGTCCGAGCTAGTTCGTTGAGTTGGCATGTTGGAGGAAGACGGATGTCATCTGGAACTGCGAATGAACATGTCAAATATATCCAACCTTCGACTTATAAGCAGCAGATAGACTTTGCATCACTATTAGGTGATGTTCATCTATCACATTCATACAGTCTTGATACTGATAAGTTTTTTGCATACCCTTTTGAAAGCGCAGAGTTGAAAGTTAGGTCTTGCAAGAATCCAAAGATAGAGCGCTTATTAACGTTGATTCACCAGAAAAGCAGACAACAAGCGTGGTATTCTTTTAAAGAGCTACATTCTGAAGATAATAGTATTCTCAAATACTTGACAGGCGAAGATATCAGCAAGTTTTTACTTCTGTATAACTCTAGTGAAGTAAATGCTCGTCAAGATTGGCCCAAATTAGAGTTTATTGCAGAATCAGCTAGAGATTCAGGACATGTTCTTTCAGCGGGAGATTATAGCGAACTTATTGAATGTGCATATAAGACTTTGAATTTTGAAAAAGTCGAACTGTTGTGGGCAGAAGCAGAATGTAATCACGTGATTCCTAGTACAGAGTTATGGAACAGCTATATTGCGGCAATGTGTAATACCAATGTCCGTTGCTGGCCCGTTTGGAAATTTAACAAGGATTCTCCGGCGCAGAGGAAAGTTCCTGGGTTAAGCACTAAGAATGCTATTGTCCCTTATGCTCGATATGATGTTGGTGCTTTGATACAAATCATGTATGCTCAGAATATCACTTTGAATGCTAGGACTTATGAGCTTGCAATGTTGTACTTTGCGCAAATAGGTGAGCTTGGAAAGTGCAGAAGTATTCTGAGGGATGTATGGAAGTTGGAACCTTTTGATGAAACAAAAATTTCGAATGGAATAGTGTCACCAGAGATTCGACCTTTGAGAGGAGATCTGCTATTTCCTTCGATATCTACGCTCACTACTATTATAAATGTTTTTGGGTATAACAACGCGGTTACAGAAGGTATTTACTATCTTTTTGCAATGATTAGAAACTATCATGTATCAGTGACTGGAAAAGGGCGTCATGAACTGTGGCATAACCTGTTGAAATGGGTTTTCTTAACTACTGAACCATATCGTGGAAAGACACCGAAGGAGGTTTTCGACAGAATGTGGAGCTTAATTACCATCAACTATCAAATACGTCCAAACTTGGAAATGTACAGTTGGAGAATAAAGCATTTGAAAAGCTCGCAGAGATTCGAGGAACTGGCTGAAAGTATTCCTGATATTTTGACTGCTGACCAAGGTGAAATGAAATCATCCAATCCTTTAGACCTTGCTTGCAAAGCATATAAGAAAGCTGCGGTTGGTTTGATAATGCAGGGCCATCATGAGAAGGCCGAATCTTTACTTGATAAATGGGGATCTTACAACGAAGAGTTTGAACGAGTTCGTGGTGACGTTTTGAGGTTTAAAGAAAAAAGAAATCAAGGACCAGGATATCAGACAGAGACAGGTAAAGAGCTAGAAACTGGCTATACTGATACTGCTAGCGAACATACAAAAGCTCCTCAGGCCGATATACATTTTCTTGAGGAGTCCAAAATAAGTACTGCATAAAATGTACAAAAAAACTTAGCATTTTGTAAAAAACAAACAAACACCCAAAACAATCTACATGGTGACTTTATGTAATGAATTGATAGTCATGTATCGTGAGAGAGAAACCCAGCAGTATCGGAACCAGGTCAATTGACTTTGATAGCCTTCCAGCATGGCTTTACGCACGATTCTAGCAGCTTGTCCTTTGATAACAATGAATGCAGCAGCAGGGCCATCGAATCTTGAAGCAAGTATAGCATCTATGGATCCTGTATATTTTCTCCATATTGGCACAGATTTCAAGGTATAAATCTCACGATGAAGTGGATCAGATTTCAACCATTCCAAGGCACCATAATATAACGACTTATGATTAGGGTGACTTGAGATACCTTTATTATCAAATGTCACAATCTTCTGGACATTCGAGGGTAATTTTTCCTCGAGGACTTTGCTGATATCGAGGGAACTCCAGGTTGTGTCCATGCTGTCAGGAAATTTGGATTCGTCATTGATCAAGATCAAGTTGCTTTCTTTCAGACGGAAAAACTCCACCATAGTATAGTTGAATTCCTGCGCACGGTAATTACCGATTCCATCTGCATTGCCATTGCTGAGACAGATAACAGTGACGGAATTGTTGTTGTAAGGATGCACAAGGTGGGCCAAAGAAGGTCCAAAGAACATGACCTCGTCGTCAGGATGTGCGATAAGCAATGCTATATTGTCATTTGTTAGCGAGTTTGCAACATGGATTGGTACCATACCTGAAAGCTTGGACAGGAAATATGGAGCGAATAATATGAACATAGCAGGAAGGTACATGGTGATGAAGCGATCGGTTAGATGGTTAGCTGACTGGCTGTCGTCTGAAAGCTCTTGGGAACGGCGGGGGTTTTATGAGCTGCCCTTTAGTTTTCGAGAGCGTAAAAGTGAGTGGAAGGGTGGGTGTGGGTGGGATATCCCACCGAGGACGTGGAACGACGACCGTTATGGGGTTTATTAGCGATAAGAAGACAATGCAGGGAAAATGATAATACCATACTTCCTTATCTAAGTATCTTTATATGTTTTATCTTTTTTGAGAATAATTAGCAGACTTGAGTGGCTTTTTCCGTAGCATTTGCATGTTTGCCCGAATATGTCTATTCTCGGTAAACTCGCTCTGACTGTTGATCTAACGTAAGCACTGACAGGCATTGTCAACGCACCGATAAAGTTTTTTTTGTTTCATTATACCTAAAACATTTCTACCATCATAAATACTAGTTAGCACTAAACTCCGGCTATCTTTCTTTCGTCCTAAGATATTTTGTCAACAATTATTTCACACAACTTCCAGGGCTGTCAAAAGCAAGCCATGTCAGGCACCCAGAAGAATTCTGCCAAATTTGGTAGAATTGCACAGCCGTGCGATATCAGATTCACTCGGCATCCTTTGCTTGTCAAAGACAGCTCTCAGCTCTCATTTATTTAACAGAAACGGGATTTTTTTAATAAACCCCAGTTTTCAGTTCTCAAAGCCTAATTGCAACAAAGAAACTGAATTTCAGCCTCGGCCTCTGCTTTTATAAGGTTGTTTGCTTGCTCCTCACTTTATCACTCACTTGCCCAGAAGTTTGTTTTCGCCGCTGGCTCACACACTTTTTTATCCTGGTCTGTTCGCTGGGCAACTGCTTTCTGCTGTTGTCTCTCTGAGATTTATCCATCTGCGTGTCTCTCTCTCTTTCACCCTCTAAAGTTAGTAACAAAGGGGCCACATAGAAAACAAATTAATTCATCACGGCAATAATAGTAAAGTATCAATGGCAGATTTTATTCGTACTCAGATATTTGGCACATCTTTCGAAATAACCAGTAGATATGTGGATTTAAACCCTGTCGGTATGGGTGCTTTTGGCTTGGTTTGTTCTGCAAAAGACCAGCTAACCGGTCAGAATGTAGCAATAAAAAAAATCATGAAGCCTTTCAGTACACCTGTGTTGGCCAAACGTACTTATAGAGAGCTTAAGCTGCTGAAGAATTTACGTCATGAAAACTTGATCTGTTTAAGCGATATTTTTATCTCTCCATTAGAAGACATTTATTTCGTTACTGAGCTATTAGGCACAGACTTGCATCGTCTGTTGACAACAAGGCCTTTAGGTAAACAGTTCATTCAGTACTTTCTCTATCAGATTCTAAGAGGGCTTAAGTATGTTCATTCTGCTGGCGTTGTTCACCGTGATTTGAAGCCCAGTAATATCGTCATTAACGAAAACTGCGACTTGAAAATATGTGATTTCGGCTTGGCTAGAATACAAGACCAGCAAATGACTGGTTACGTTTCTACTCGTTTCTATAGAGCCCCTGAAATTATGCTTACGTGGCAGAAATATGACACTGAGGTCGATATATGGAGTGCTGCTTGTATATTCGCAGAAATGTTGGAAGGCAAGCCATTATTCCCCGGTAAAGACCATGTTCATCAGTTTTCAATCATTACTGAGCTATTAGGCACACCCCCGGATGACGTAATAGATACTATTGGCAGTGAGAACACTCTTAGATTTGTCAAATCTTTGCCTAAACGTGAACGAATCCCTTTGAGTTCACGATTCACAAATGCTGATCCCGAAGCCATTGATTTATTGGAGAAGATGCTGGTTTTCCATCCTAGAAAGAGAATAACTGCTACAGAGGCTCTAGCACACCCATACTTGGCTCCATATCATGATCCTTCAGATGAACCGGTGGCTAGTGAACGCTTTGACTGGTCTTTCAATGACGCAGACCTTCCTGTGGATTCATGGAAAGTTATGATGTATTCGGAGATTCTCGATTTTCATAACGTCGACAGCAGTGGTTTGCCTACGACTAGCGTTACAGCAGAGGATCCAGATTTTCAGTCGAATATTCCACAGGAAGCTCAGATTCAGGGCCATACTGCTTCTATTCCTCAAAACTAAACCACCACCACCACCGCAACAGCAGCTACTCCTTTCACTCATAAAACATGAAATTCGGATGTTTTTACTTCCTTTGGTTTATCTATTTACAATGTTTGATGAGATAATGCTTTATACTTGTGGTTTTTCTAGTATATGTGTATATACGAACCAATATCAAAACAACGTAATAATTAAGTTATATCGATTTTCATCTTATAATTTTATTCTTTTTTAATTACTAGATTTCTCAAATTACACTACATCATCTCTATCGAGATTTTGTCACTTTCTATAAACTTTATATTTCACTCTTCAGCTAGACCACCCTGTTTAGCCAATGAATAGAACATAGAGTTAGAATCAGCAAGCAAATTCACAGGGGAATCAAACTCAGCTATTTTACCATCACTCAATACAACAATTCTATCACTATCCATGATGGTATTAAGTCGGTGTGCGATAGTTAGGATAGTTCTGTCATTGAATTCAGTTCTAATTGTTTCCTGAAGAATCTTATCTGTTTCAACATCAACAGCAGCAGTAGCCTCATCTAACACCAGGATTTTGGAGGGTGTCAAAAGGGCACGTGCTAAGCACATCAATTGTCTCTGGCCAACGGACAGGTTACTACCACCTTCGTTGATCTTGGCATCTAGTCCTCCAGTCATAGAGTCCTGAATATGTTCCTTCAAGTGCGAAAGAGTCAAGGCTCTCCATAATTCAGTGTCATCTCTAGAACCTTCAGGATCAAGATTATCTCTTAAAGTACCTTCAAACACCTGAGAATCCTGGGGAATGATTGACAATCGCTGTCTCAGATCATGAAGACCAATAAGGCTGGTATCCAAATCGTCAATATCGATGTTACCATCAGTGGCCTCAATGATTCTGAATAATGCCAACGTAAGCGATGACTTACCAGCACCTGTTCTTCCAACAATACCAATCTTTTCTCTGGGCTTGATATTTAAGTTGATGTTCTTCAAGACCAAAGGAAGACCAGGCCTGTATCTGGTGCTGTAATCGTTGAAAGCAACATGGCCTTCGGCGGGCCAAATAGCAGGAGGTCTGCTATTAGCAATAATTTCCGGAGCTTCGCTCTTTAAATCAGCATATTCCATAACTCTTTCAACTGAAACAATATTTGTTTCAACTTCCACAGTCATTCTCACAATCCAATTCAAAGACTGGGTGACAGATAATGCATAAGAGAGAGCTAGACCGATAAGACCAGCAGACATTTGACCAGAAGGCAATGATAGCACAGAGAACAATGCAGCAGCCAAGATGATCAACGCTCCCAAGAATTCTAATCGGACAGCTAGCCATCGATTGGCACCAATACTGGGATAATATGCTCGAAGATTCAAGTCGACACGAGCTTCATTAATAAATGAAAACCGATCCTGTTGGTTGTAACCACGGACAGTGCTAAGACCACCAAGGGTCTCTTGGAAATGGGCATATACTGGACTTCTGGTGACACTATCCAATCGCTTGGTTTCTCGGGATGTCTTGAGGTAGTACTTCTGGTAACTCAAATAGACAAAGAAAAGAGGTATAGCAATTAAGATAAATGCAGGAGTGGAGACGGTGATAACAATCAATGTAAAGAAGACTTTAGCAACGTTACCAAAGAAAGCAGAAAAAGATCGAGCAAGAACCTGGTCAATCTTATAGATATCATTTGAAAATCTGTTCAAAATTCGACCAAGAGGTGTCGTTTCAAAGAATGACATAGGAGCTCGAAGTACCGCTCTCAGCATCTTCTCGTGCAAAATCTTAGCAGCTCGAATTGCACAGTAAATGTTAAGTACAATACTCTGTATAACAATCATACCCGATGATAATATACCAATAGCAAGATAAACTCCAAGATATTTAGCAACATGAGGATTAGAATCGGCACCAGTATTGACTTCTGACCAATGTTTAAGCCACAAGTTACCAAGAACAGAAACACCAATGGAGAGGAATTGCATAATAATGAACACGATTACACCATAGATACCGGCGGCTTTGGCATATTCTTTATAGATAGACCACTTTACTTTACCCTGTTCAACATGTTCTTTTCTGGAATCATTACTTGTTTCATGATCCTCTGTTTTGGGTTGAGTTAAAGCAGCCAATGTAGCATTACCAATAGAATCATTACTGTACCTTCTCTGCAAAGTCTTCAAAGAATCAGGTTTGTCGCTTTCAAAAGATAAATCTGCAAGCTGAGTGCTCAAAGAAACAGTGGAAGAAGATGAGGGTGAAGGGGCACTACTGTTGCCACTCTTGTTTCTACCGAAATCGAGAAGCAACTGGTAAATAGCACCTTTGGATTCCAAAATCTTGTCTGCTGCCAAGCTCTCAGTAATCTTTCCATCTTTAAGCATGGTGATCTGATGGGCATGACTCAAAACAGGAATGGAGTTTGTAGCAAGAATAATTGTCTTAGTTGCAAGAAGACCATTTCTACCAAGAATATGGTTGATAATATGTCGACCAACATGTTCATCGACGGCAGATAAAGCATCATCCATAAGATAGACATCAGCACGTGCGTAGACAGCTCTAGCCAAACTCAATCGAGCCTTCTGACCACCAGATAAGGAGATACCCTTCTCGCCAACAAATGTTTGATCACCTTCAGGGAGCATGGACAAATCATCAGACAAGGCACAAGCTTCAATGGTCTGCTGGTAAAACTCGGGATCAAACTTATGACCGAATAAAACATTGTCTTTTACAGAGGCATTCATAATCCAGGGAACTTGCGCAACGTAGGCAGTAGATCCTTTGACGGTTACTGAACCATCAGCCTTGTACAAATCTCCAAGTAAAGCCTGCAACAATGATGACTTACCACTGCCGACTCTTCCAACCACACAACTGAGTTGTCCCTTCCTTGCAGTGAAATTAATGTCACTGAGAGCAACTTTGTATTCAGGTTGTCGTTCCCAGAGGAATGTACCGTCTTTTACAATGACAGATTCTTCTCCAGGAGTATTAGCTCGAGGAAGTCTGGTAACAGCATCAGGTTGAAGTTCGTCACCAAGCAAGAAGCTAGTGAGTCGGCCAAGTGCAACCGAGGTTTCAATTAGAGAAGTGATGACATTAGGAATAACAGCCAAAGGGAAACCCAGCATATTAAACAAAGCTAAAGCAGGGAAAACAATGTCGGTAGTCAACGGTTTGTCTTGAGTCAATACAAAAACACCAAAGGTACTGCATGAAACAAAGAATGGTGAAGAGTTCCATAAGAACTGTGTGATAGCACTAAAATAACCAATAGTCTTCATGGTTTCGAGTTCAAGATCGTTTCTGACATAATTGAGTTTGTTGATATAAGGCAATTCCCATCCGTAAAGCTTCAGACTCCTGATATTAGTCAAGATTTCGGAAGTGAGTCGAGTCCTTTGATCCTTGTTTTTCATCTGTCTCTTTTGGTAGATTTTCTGGTATCTAGCGACATAAGCGTTCATTGGAACCATCAGGAGCATTACAAATACACCAGCCCACATACTATTTCCAAGCATGTTATAAAGGGATAACAGACATAATATAAGTTGTAATGGCCCAGACCAGATCATATGGGCGAATTGGCACATATCTTGAACTCGTTGAGTATCCACTGACATCAAATTAACAATATCACCGGTACTTTTTTTGGCCCGTTCTTCATTAGAGAGATGTAGTGCTTTTCTGAAAATAGCAGAAGTTAAACTGGACTTGACAAACATACCCGTCTCAAAAGTGATTTGAAAGTATTGGTGTAATGTGCCAGTCTGGAAAAAGGCTACAGCAAACATCATAACCGCGATGGTTATACCTCTGCCTAAAGAGACCTCTCCACCATCCAAGTACTCATTAACAAACTTAATTAATAGTCGTAAAAGCTGGGGCTGCATGAAACCTAAACAATCTTGTATCATCTTGAACACACCTCCAAGTGCATATAGAGCCCCGAAAGCTTTGAAAATAGCAGTGGCCATAGATGGTGTAGACTTTGTATCAATTTCTTGTTGCCAGTAATGTTCAAATCTGTTTGTGGTTACATTTGTTTCAGCATGAGCAGGTACCTTAGGAAGATCATCTTCAGAAAGGAACTTTTCATATCCGAGCTTCATGAGGGGAGACATCCAAGTAAATGTGATTTTGGAGAATACATTAGATATCTCATAAGGACTGATTTTAGGATCAGTAATAACCTCCAAATAAGCAGGTTTACTAGGAGGGGAGCTTAATTCAAATACCAAGACAATAATTGCATTGCTCAGAGCCATGATATACCACATGAAATTGACTTCGTAGTGAATTTCATGGAAATCGCCGTTCAAATAAGGTAATGTCAACTTCATAAAGTACATGACACCAGACAAAAGCCAATAGAACAACAAGGATCCTGAAGGTACCACAGATTTGAAAGATTCAATGTAATGAAGAAATGCAACTTCAAAGAGAACTACGACATTGATTAAAGTGGACCAAATCCAGATATCATTGACCCATGAACCAGCAACAACGCTGAAATCATTGATAGTAATGATCAAGTAGAAACAAAGTTGAACAAATCCAAGGACCAGCTTAGCGGCTAACCTCCAATCAGCTTTATGGGATTCCGTTTGCTGACTAAGAATAGATTTAATTTGGAATGTACCAATCAACAGAATAATGAGATTAGGTATATTACCAAATACACCTTCCAAAAAGCATGGAGTAGGGTTATATTGAGCATCAAGAGGACCCCAACCTCTATAATCAGTACAAAGGCACCCAGTATTCGTAACGTTCGATCCATATGATACCAAGGATGATAGATCCATAGGATTATACATTACTCGGTCAACCGAATGATTCTTTAATCCAATAACGGACTGACTCCAAGCATGGAGGAACCCAGAATGGTCCTCAGAATGGAACGAACCAAAGAGAGAATCCATGATTTTACCAATGAGGTTTTTCCTCTAGTTGTGAGTTAGTAATCTAATCTATCTGTATACAAGTAAGGAGAAAAGGAGTCTGAGGCGGCTGGATATCAAAGACAAATGAACTACAAACAACCTGTTGACTACAAGATAATACTCAATCTTTAATATTGAGATCTACAAAAGTCTTCTGTACTTACCTTGAAGACTTCTAAAGAATAAGTGGAAGATAGAAAGAAAGTAGAAGGAAGGTGGAACTTTCAGCACCGTTTTATTATTTCCCTACTTTGGGCTACGATTTTTTTTTTCGGAGAATCTTTGATTGAAAGCATTGAAGGCCCGGGTGCGGGCTCCGAAGCTGGAAGAGTGATAAGTACGTCAGCAAGACATCATGTAGAAATATATGTTTAATTGGTTCTAACTAGTTAGATGGCCATTTTTATTGGCATATTTAAAAGACTAAGGGAATTTCGGAAGGTATTTCCGTATTTTTCATGATATCAGTTTTAGCGTTGGAATCTGTCGAGGGCGATTTTCAACCTTAAATAGGCTCGAATCACAACGGTTTAGGAAAGAATTATCGCCATGCCCTTCGCAGAAGCCAGATTAGGAATATAGGTGGGATAACGGGAGAGCACAGAAGAGTGAAGAACCGGTGAAAATTTCAGCCTTGCTTGGACACTGCGTCGGTATAGCGTTGGTATTGCGTGCTTGACTAGAAGAATGCCAAGAGCACCGACGGGACAGTCGGAATCGGGGCAAACGAAGTAGATCTACTCGAGGATGGTTTATTCGGGAGGTTAAAAAGTCAATTGGCTATTTCCGGGCAAAGAGATCCTCTTCTTAGCCGGCTTTTCATGGCTTTTCTCGGCTTGTCTCGGCTTATCTGATCTTGTACAGTAAAATATCCCACAGTATATCCAACCAACACCCAACTCTTATCCCACCTGACAAGCTTCAACCTGACAGGAACAGATCAATCAGAAAAACCTAGCATTATATTACAAACATCATTGCGTTTATAGTCCAAATTATGACGTCAGCCTAAATTCCATGTAGAGCCTTGCACTATCGCCCCGCTAACGGTTGATTTCTAATTCACACACTGCCCAACCCACTGTTCGGGTTGATTGATAATCTAGTTTATGTGCCGGGTAACCAGCGAATTATATATCCTATATCCTATAGTTAAGTGATAAGTCGAGACCTCTATTTCTAGCCTTTGGCAGTTTTTGCAATTGTGATGCTCGCACTGTTCGGGGTCGTTGTTAATCAAAAGCCGCATCTGCCGCCCAGGCCCAGTAACCTAGGCCTTCCTGATTAGTAAATCTTCAGAGCTTGCTTTCCTATGCTATATATAAAGGCAATTTCCAGCCATTCGAACTTGGACTTACCCAACAATTAGTATCACCAGATAACTGCCTACTAAACCCGTTTATTTTTAAAATGTCAAAGATTGCTGTTGGATCCAAATTCCCATCCGGAGTTAAGTTCTCATACATTCCCTACACTGTGGAGAATGCTGACGTTGTTGCCTGTGGCATCCCCATACCTTTCGATGTTGATAAGAAGCTTTCAGGCAAGAAGTTTGTAATTGTGTCTGTTCCTGGTGCTTTCACTCCTACTTGTACCGCCAATCATATTCCTCCTTTTATTAAGAAGGTTGATGAGCTCAAGGCTAAAGGTGCCGATGCTGTCATTGTCATCTCTGCCAACGATCCTTTTGTTCTCTCCGCATGGGGTAAAGCTTTAGGTGATAAAGGTGAACTCATATTTGCCTCTGATGCCGACGCTGCTTTCTCAGAGTCTCTTGGCTTGGATCTTCACTTGCCTGGAGGCTTCGGCCATAGAACTGCCAGATATGCTCTTATTGTAGATGATGGCAAGATTACCTATCTTGAGAAGGAGCCCGGCTCTGATGTTACTGTGTCTGGTGTAGATGCAGTTCTGGCAAAGCTCTAGACACAATTTGTGCACTGAATTTTTCAGTTGATTTACATATATAATATATACATTTATATACTGCTCGTTTCATGAATAAATATCAAATCTGTATTGATCGATCAAAGCTAAGTATTTTATTTTCATGATTCAGTCTCACTCAATTGCTTCTTTATATCTGCATACTCTCTTATAGCACACATCAATTGATTCAGCCGAAGCTCTCTATCGCTGTTTCTTACACTGTATGGGCTTTGCCATAAAATACAGTCCTGTAGCACCCATAATAGGAATCCTTCAGACATTTTTTGCGACCCGAACAATATTAATAGCTGCGGCAGAACCTCGAGACCAGTGGCTTTTTTAGATACCTCCTCATATACAACTTCTGCAGAACCCAATTCCATAGTTCTGTCTCTACTACCAGCGTAAAGACCTAAATTGGTTGCCAGTTCATCAGAGTTGATCGCCTGGATAGACTGAGTCATGCAGTCCAGCGGCTCAACAAACCCCTTAATCTTTCTTATCATGGGTTCATAACCAAACCCGACTTTTGCCAAAATTACCTTGAGACTATTGTCGTTTTCATCGTTGTTTAAAGACTCTGACAAGTTGCAAGTTTCCCAGCTTTCGGATTCAGGGTCTATTAAAATACAACTCTGGGTACTTGGACAACATATTTTCACATACCGTTCAGCTGCTACACTAAGGTGTAACTGCTCTTGGATCCTAGTCGCTAGTCGTGCACGGTGAAGAAGCAATTTTCCAAGGCTCTCATGAATAGTGACATAGTGCAGACCTAGAATATAGCTCCACCAGATGAACTTGACAGCATCACCAATAACTCTGTCCAATTCTCGTGAATTATAATCATTTTCCATCTTGATTTCACGTGCGAGAATTGTACGATACTTGTCTAAAGTGTACTCATCAGGCTTAATAACGTCACCGTTAATCGATGTAGTGGTCACTGCCGTCCTAGGCAACATTGCAGGTGTCCTCTCATTATAGCCAATTACAGTGGCAATATGGTCTGGCAGTTCCTCTCCTTCCACTCTGAGTCGATTCATCAAGATATTTGCCTCGTCCAGTGGCATTTCATCGAAAAAGATAGTTCTCTCATGACTTATCGCACAATATATACAGATGAGAGACGATATAAACCAATAAATAATTCCTAGAAAGGTACTAGATGACTTTCTTGATCCGCTTGAGGTATATATAAACTTCATGTAAGCCTTTATGACGTCTTTCAGCATTGGAGGCATCAAGAAGTCAACCACAGCGTAAAGAGAAGTGATAAAACCACGAACAGTCCAGTAAAACTGGAACTTCAGTAGAATCAAGGTAGGAGCAGAAAAATCAGGTCTCACCATTGAAGCAAGAGTAAGCACATTGGCACCAGGTGATAATACAGAGTCCAGTTTGAATCCTGCTAGTCGATAACCATCCATCCCATATCGATGAGGTAGGAAACTGTAAAAAGGATTCGATTCGCTTTCTATCTGGTATGAAATAACCATTTTCAAATTATTCCGTATAATTCACACAAAGGCACACAAAAATGGATAAATACAAGCGTTCTAAAAGTGCACATTGCATGCTTCTTATACACCTCACGTCGTCGGGATTGTGATAGATAACATGCACCTCTATCACGAGGACAACGCATCTTTTTCCTTTTCACCCGCAGATCTAGCCTTTAAGATTCTCTCTCTAACCGCTTTGGTTATAGCCGCATCAGTACGTGCATCCAATATTTGAAACTTTGGCTCAAGGTCTCTTTTCAAATCCCAGTTGGCTCGTTTAGGCTGTAAATTGTTCAGATCCAGGCCCGTCTCAGCAGCCGTCTTGTTGGCCAATTCCTGTATAGAACGTTGCTGTATCTCTTCTGCAACCACTTCTATAGTTTCATTCTCAGATATCTGAGTAGGCGGATCATCAAATCCCAGTTTCGGTGCTCTGTTGGCTAGATCAAAGTTTCGAGACTTGATCACCTGTTCATCTTTGGTAGACCCACCTTCCAGCTCTCCAGGTTGGTCGGTGTTTTTCCGTTTGAGATTTCTTAAAGCAGCCAATCTCTCTTTTCTGTCTGCTGCTTGTTTCTCTAAGGATGACATTTCTGAGCACTCAAATATATTTGTAAGTTTGATAGACCTGGGGGGGAGGTGTAAAAATTCCCCGAGCCTGAATTTTGTCCCATCATTCTCCTTCAAACTCTCACTCAACTCAGTGACATACAAACTTTCGATTTTTGGTTGTATTTTTATCCAAATGGATTCACCACTTCTTGGATCGGACGTAAGTATATTGTATTTGTTTTTCTATTAGTAAGCTGATTTCTAACTTTAGGGAACCGAGGCAAAGAATGTTGTCGATCTCGCTGCAGGTTCAGAATGGAGATTTGAGATTCCTTTTGATTCGAAGCTCACTGTCAAACTGAATAAAGGCATTGCAGAGATTTTCGGCACCGAAATGCCAGTCGGCTCTGAGTTGGTATTTTCTGGCTATAAAGGCGCAGTTTACACTCCTTATGGCTGCAATATCGAATGGTCAGGTTCAAATGTCGGCGAATACGTGAGTGACGAGACTCCTATGACTGTATACTCTAATTTGCATTTTGCTTTGGAAACAATGAGAAGAAACTATCAGCAGGGTCAGTCTTCTAGTTTCAGTCCTACTCTGTTAGTGCTTGGTCCTGATGACTCTGGAAAGACTTCTCTATGCAAGATCTTAACCAGCTATGCTAATAAGACTGATCGATTTCCTATGTATGTGAACCTGGACCCTAGAGAAGGAGTTTATGCTCCTCCAGGTTCCTTGACTGCCTCACCTATATCAGATCTTCTTGATATTCAGAGTGGGTGGGGTGAAAGCCAGACTACAGGTGCTGGTTTGTTTCATCCTAAACAACCTTTGGTTTATACCTACGGCTTAGAAAGTTGTTTGACTAACGTCAAGCTGTTCAAACAGTTGGTTTCTAAACTTGCAGCGGGGGTAAATGAGAGATTGGGAAATGATACTACTACTCGAAACTCAGGGGTTATTATAGATACACCAGGGAGTATGTTTATGGATAAAGGCGACGGATACAGTATTATAGATAGTGTTGTATCTGACTTTGATGTCAATATTATCGCTGTTGTCGGCCATGAAAGACTCTATGCAGAAATGCAAAGAAGATTCAAAACTCAAATAGCCTCTGGTTTTATTCGAATAGTAAAGCTCCCAAGTTCTGGTGGTTGTGTTGAAAGAGAACCTTCGTTTATGAGAGCGGTCCAGAGGCAATCCATCAGAGAATATTTCTATGGGTCAGTACGTCAGCCTCTAGCGCCTAAAACTATCACTGTTGACTATTCAGTCGTCACTGTATATCGTGTGGCTGAAAGCAGTAAGCTGACCAACACTTCAGTCTTACCAATTGGCACCGAAACTGGATTTACAGATGAAAATGTAACCACTGATCAATCTGACGACAAAGATTCTACTTCAGAAATGGAAAGTGACGAGTATCTTGTGAAGCTAGAAGCCTCTTCTATTTTGCAAAACTGTGTGATGGCTGTTCTGAATGCTAATGTCGATGATCCTCCTTCTGTTTTGGTAACTGCTGAGACGCTTGGATACGTACATGTTGTGGACGCTGACGACAGTCGTCATAAACTCAAAGTACTCATGGCCGTGCCTGGAAGACTGCCTTCTAGGCCTTTCTTAGTCGGTGATTATCGTTACCATGAGTAAACCTAGTGATATACCATCTGTACATTATGCAAAATATTTATTATATGAGAAAACACATATATATATACATTGACTTTGAATATCACAACCCCCTCATCAACCCTTCAAAGTCTGAATAAAATTATCTAGATTGTACTCCTCCTCGTATTCTTTTTCGTCCCAGAGTTCTCCTAGCTCTGCTACAGGGTTAGGCTTTCCTCCCTTTCCTGTAGTCAACTGACCAGTTGCATCCAGGCCATCATCTTCATTGCTGGCACCCGTGGCAGTACCACCTACTTCATCCTCAATGTCATTCGCATTAAATAGGTCTAACAATTGATCGGTATCCATAGAGCCCAGGCCAGCGTTCTGCTGGTTGATCACAGTAGATGCAATATTCATCTTGAACTTCTGCAAGCCCATGATCTTCTCCTCTAAAGTGCCTCTTGTAATCAGTCTGTATACATTAACAACTTTCTTTTGTCCAATTCTGTGAGCTCTATCCATAGCTTGCAAATCATTCATGGGATTCCAGTCATGTTCAACGAAAATGACGGTATCCGCACCAGTCAAATTCAGTCCAAGACCACCAACATGCGTCGTCAAAAGCAATACATCGATAGATGGATCATTATTAAACTGTTGTACAATCCCCTGCCGATTCTTAGCTTCTGTGCTGCCATCAAGTCGCATGAAAGACACTGAGGGCATGAGCTTTTTTAACAAATCATTCTCTACCATATCCAGCATTTCTCTCAACTGACAAAAAATCAGCGCTCTATGTTGACTAATAACATCTCCAGTAGGAACCACAGAGTTATTATTAGCTGGTTGTGGTGAGCCGATGCCACAATCCAGTAACAGTTCCTGTAACGCTTGTAATTTTGGAGCAAACTTGATGTCTCTCAAAGATTCCCGTTTGTTTTTAAGATCGTTCATCACCTTGTTGTACATAGGATGTTTGTTGTTCAGCACAAGAGCAGGATGATTACAAAGCTTTCTCATGTACTGCAACGCCTGGAAAATATGTTGCTTGTTCTTCTTCTCTTCTCCATTTGTAACATCTTCCTCGACAGAAGACTTCTGCTGCTTGACAAAATTTTCATAAAGCTGCTTCTGCAGGTCACTTAATTCGCAATAATAATCTTGGATAATCTTCGGTGGAAGGTCTGACAGAACATCCTCCTTCATTCTTCGTAACAAAAAGGGAAGAACTTGCTTGTGTAGAGCCTCAAGAGCCAATGCACCGGCTTCCTGTTCCTTAGAGGATGACTTGGAGTTTCTACTGGCAGCAATAGGCTTTGCAAATCTTTCATTGAAACCTTTTTCATTGCCTAAGAATCCAGGCATCAAAAAATCAAAAAGTGACCACAGCTCCAGTACATTATTCTGAATTGGTGTACCTGACAAAATAAGACGATGGTATGCTGAGAAGCTTTTGACGGCTTTGGAGACTTTCGAAAGAGAGTTCTTGATCACATGGCCTTCATCAAGTACACAATAATTCCAGTTCTGTGGAGACAGCGATTTCATATCATTTCGAGCAATATCATACGATGTCACGACCACATCATGGCTACTATATTGAGGAGCCAAATAGGCTCGAGACGAAGGATTGCCAACATAATGCAAGACTTTCAAGAATGGTGCATACAAGCCTATTTCGTGAATCCAGTGCCCTGTCAAACTCGGAGGACATATAACCAGACTTGGGAGCTTTCTACTTTCAATAGACTGCGTTTTCTTATGCTCTTCATCACGAAGATGATGATCACTGGCAATCATGCAAATAGTCTGTAATGTTTTACCTAAACCCATATCGTCACACAGAATTCCATGCAAATGATATTTGTTCAGAAATGCAAGCCAGTTTACTCCATCTTTCTGATACTTTCTCAAATCTGCCTTGATAGCTACAGGGATTTCAAACGATTTCACTTTCGTATGATCTACCATCTGTGAAATGAACTCGCGCTCTCGATCTCGTCCTTCTAGTAACTTGGCAGGAAGCCCAGGAGGATCAGGAATACCAGCTTCTAAAGGCACCAACTTTATTATAGATGCAAAAGTTGTTGTTGCCAGTAGTCGAATATCCTTGTCGGAGTCGCTCATTCTTCCTAAAACAGGTACGATCAAAAAGACAACATAAGGCAATATATCGACACCCATCGAAATAGTGAGATGGTATATGCATTCCACAGCACCTTGACGCTTATGTAAATCCAGGGCATTTGACACCATTGGTATAACGTGTTCGACAAAAAAAGAGATGCCGTCAACGGTAATAACACTGCAGATTGTGGATAAACATTTAGCAGCTGAGTATCGCAATACTGAGAAGTCAGACCATAGAGTGTTCCGAATAGGTGTAAAATAAGGCGTGAATTCCTTATAAAGCTTGGGATCAAGAACGGGTAATAGTGCTCGAATCACGGTGAGACAATCAATGATCATTTGACCGACCTTGTTTTCTGGTGAGCACATATCCTCTTCCGAAGGCATTTTCTCCGGGTCTTCAAGATATGATAATGAGCCGAACATGCACTCTTTTATCTTCGGAACTGCTTCAAAGAGTTTATCACCATGTCTTTTAATAAGATACGACAAAGCAGTTTTTGCACCTGTTCTCTTAACCTTGGCAGCCTTGACCGCTCTTCGATGAGCAACCAACTCCATTCCTTCATATTTTGATTCCTCTTTTTTCAATGACAAAATAGAGTCCCGAATTGTATTGTTGTGGTGAAATTCAGGTGTCTCAAGTGTATCCACACACAAAAATGTACACAAGTTTTTGACAATCTTATCAGCAGGGCCCTGTTTGGACAAGCTAAGGAATCTAGAGATAAGCTTCGACAATGCATATGCAGCTCTATCCTGTAATTCCTCGTACTCCTCTTCCTTGATACTATCCATCAAGGCTTTGATTATAGGACTTACTTTGTCTGGTAAACCCACAAGCAAAACGTAACCATTTACAGCAGCTGCCATGATACCAATCTCTCTATTTCGTGTAGCTTCCTTGGCTTCGTCTATAGATTGAATTAACGTTCTGTGGGAATCGGTCAAGGCTTGAGATGCGGATATACGTCCAGCTGTGGGCATTCCTTTGTGCAGCTTCTCGTATGTGACATTTGCAAGCTGTTCGGCATCCTCCAAAGAGAAGGCTCCCGGCCCAGCTTCTGGTTCGCCCTGTACAATGACAGCAATCTGAGGGACTTTCGATCGTGAGACTTTTCCTAAGTCGATAAAGACATTAAGAAGAGACTGGCAATGAGTCCTAACAGCCCTGAGATAAGGTGTTAGGTCCCTATATGTAGGTGTTTTGGTGTTTTGCAAGTCTTGCAATCGCTGAGCAAAGTATGCAGAAACCTCAGGAGCCTTTGTCTTGCCATCGTATTTTCCAAACTCTTCGATCAGCAATGTAGCTACCAACTTCTGAGACGAGAAAGGCGAGAACAGATAGTTGCCGATTTCTTCCATTGACTTTTCGAGCTCTTTAGGATCCCAAAGAGACAGTGCCCTTCCAAGCATAGTACAGGTTGCAATTTTGGTTCTCAAGAAAGCTTGGAAACCTACCAGTGTGACATCACCCAGAAGCATGGGATTGTCTATATTCACTTGGAAATCAAGAGGGATGTCACTGCCGTTTGAGCCATTTGAACCATTAGATAGTTTGGGGGAGTCCTTTTTAGCACCCTTTTTCTTTTTGCCAGAAGGCTCATCGACTTTATTGTCCGTATCTCCAATTAATGAATAGCTTGCTCCAGACGGCTTAATAAATAAAGAAGCATCCATTTTGTATGTATGTCTTGCAGCTCCAATAGGCGTCATAAGTAATGTAAGCAATGGCAACAGATTAGGGCCAAACGCTTCACTGAACTGACCAACAGGATCTACCTTGTCTGAAGAGCATGCAGTAATGAGTCTATCGCAAAGATTGAGGGAAAGGTCCAGGACATCAATGTTCTGTTCAACTAATAAGTTCTGGAATATTAGTCTTAGCACCTTGCTATCTATCCAAGAAGAGCCTTGAATATCGATAAAAGTGTCCAAAGCCTTTAGTACAGACTTTCTGACATTAGTAATAGAGTGACGTAAGAATGGATATAGTCGAGGGACTAATTCGCTCAAGGTCGATTCACTGTCAGAAGCTGTATACTCTTCCCTAAATACTTCAAGCACCTGAGGAAAGCCGCAAAGCTTGGCTAGAAGATCCATCACATTGCCAATACTTGCACTTAGATCGTCTTTAAGATCGCCCAGTGAGTCCCATATAACTTCTAATAGCAATCCAATTAGGTGAGGACGTTCCTCAACAAATTCTTTGGCAATTGGTATCAATGTGGCAGCAGCCATGGCTTGTACATCATCATCAGTCTCTTTAAGACCATGAAGTACACATTTAACTATCCCGTCAAAGTATTTGTCTGTGCTAGTCAGTACGTCCGTCCTAACAGATACAAGATATCTAAGACCTAGCATTCCCCCATGACAAATTTCCCAGACAGGGAATTCAAGCTCCAAATCAGTCTGAAGAACCAGTTGCTGTAGCACTATAAATGTGGAATATACTAGTGGCTCAGGCAAATGCAAGAGCAAAGCAGCAAGAGTTTGAGCAGCAGATTCCCTTACAGGTGCCACAACTTGATCAGATACAAAGTCGCCAAATCTATCAAGTGCGAATATACAACATAGTCTGCAAGACAAATCCTCAAGCCAGCTATAGTTTCTGGCATCATTTTCCTTCTTAGACTTGCCAAGTATTCTACCTGCGCCTGCACCATGAACTCGAATGATCTCTCTAAGACCTAGGGCAGCTCCATGCCGGATTTCCCACATTTCGTCGAAAAGATCGACCATCATCAATTCACAGATACCTTCAAAGGGCCATACCTTTCCAGTGAATCCAAGTTGCATTGAAACAATTGGAGAAACAGTCGGAACTTTGTGTTCGATAACGACCTTCCCATTATGTGCTTGATCTGTGATATGCATAGGATTGTCACTCGATCCATTATGATTGCTGTCAGGCAAGTCCGCAGCTGAGGAACTATTCAGCTGTTGTTCCTCAAGTTTTCTTGCAGTAGCACTAGAAGAAATATCAACAACACGTACTTTATTGGAGGAAGTACGAGCATCATTTCGGGCTCTTCTTTTTGCCATGGCCCTAAGACGAGCGTTCGATGCTGCTTCTTTCGTAGTTTGAGCAGGACCTTCATCAAGCAATGCAGTTGATGCTGGTGGAGGAGTCTTTGATTCAGACTTTACATCGCCGACATCACTAAGAATATCGTCTGACATATATTCTCCTGCCATACCCAACTTCTGCTTAAGGTTTAGTTTCTGTCTTCTGAGTCTCTCTATCGGATCCATGTCTTGGAAAGGATCATCATATTCTTTACCTGTGGAACCGAGTAGCTTTCCACCAAGTTTGATCACTGTTTTAAGATCCAACATGCCGAAACTAAGAAGCTCGTCTTCTTCTGTCTCTTGTTTGATGGCAAGTTTTATGCTTTCTTCATCTATAGGTTCATCGATGGATTCAAGTTTGATGTGCTGATCATCTTGATCCTCTGAAGTATCGGTCACGTCAGATCCGTTTGGATTCCACGTCTCCGCATTTTTGACAATTCCACCAATTGCACGAGCAGCAGCGATACGCGTATCCCATTTCGTCGACTTCAAGAAGGGGAAAACTCGGCCAAGCAGGTTGAGCAGATCTTCAGGATGGCTTTTCTGAACGTCCGCCAATTGGTCTGCTGCAGTATTCCTGACAAAGGCCGAGGATCCTGTATCCAGGAGTAAAACTAGTCGGTCCAGTCTAAACATGTTAGTAGTTGTAGTAGAATCAGGGTTTCCAATCTACAATGAGAAGGTCATCGGTTTGTTTTTTCAGTCAGAGTACTTACCTAGACATTGGCTATCATTACAAAACTGCAATTGAAAGGTTGAAATAAGAAACCTGTGGTAAAATCACGTGTCTAGACGCGTATATAATTGGTTTTTAACTTTTTGTGGTCAACTACCGAATTTGAGCAGATCGAGGCCGATTTTCGGTAGTGTGCTTTTAAAGAGACACACTAATGTGGATTCGATGATGATAGATGCTAATGGCGCGGAGAGAGAATATGCTGATAAATAAGTATGTGGCGTGAAAGTGAGTAAAAAAAACTTTTACCGAGGCTATTAAACTGACAAATGCCACTGGATAATATTATGCTGTTATTCAAACGAAACGGGTTCTAAATGCGGTTCCCGTAGCCACTAAACTATGAAAGGCCTTTTTTTCTTGCAGAATCCGTAGGCGTTAATCCACGTTGTATTTATATTTCTTTTGCAGTTCTTGAGTTTGGTGTGGTCCCAAGGGAGGGGCGGGCCAAGAGCTACGCATGTGTAAATATGGGTCCAAATGTCCGGTTAGAGCGAAGCGGTTTCGAGGCAACGGGAACGAAGCGGCGAGAAAGTTCTGAGCGGTGTAGGTGGAGGAGCGTGGGGGGGCACAAAGAGTGCGAGAGAAGCGGAATATTTGGGTTTATACTTTGGCCATTAATATAGAGGACTATCAGAGGCTGTAATAGAACAGTTCAATTAGGATCACATCTTTTGACCCGTTTGTGTTTGTATTTGTGTCTCTCCTTATTCTATGATATTGTTCAAGCCGCACTCTGGAGAGCTTCTGCCGCTCGCTCACACAAAAAAAAACGAAGAAACGGAAAAACGGAAAATATCCCATGGTTAAAGTCCCGCGCAAAAAAAAAAAAAAAAAAAAAAAAATTTAGCTCACCCTTGAATTAGTCAACGAGTCAAGAGTCATGAATTTATAAAGAGAACTAGCTGCCAGTTTTTTGACAACTTTTATATCCACACATATTTAACTAGAATAGCTTTTTTAAACTAAAAATGAGCACTGAAATTCCTTCTGCAGCAAATGGTAAGTAATTAATACTTTTTAAATTAGTAGTATACTTTTGGTAACCTTGAGTTGTGTTGTTTCGTTTACTAACGGCTTTTACAGGCGCAAATGTCAGAATAAACCCTTATGGACCTCATCCCGAGGACTTTTTATCCAATGTTTCCAAGTTCGAACTTATCGAGAGTACTCTACGAGAAGGTGAACAGTTTGCTAATGCATTCTTTGACACTGAAAAGAAGATTGAAATCGCCAGAGCGTTGGATGATTTCGGAGTCGACTATATTGAATTGACTTCACCAGCAGCTTCTGAACAATCACGAAAGGATTGTGAGGCTATTTGCAAGCTCGGTCTTAAGGCCAAGATTTTGACTCATATCCGATGTCATATGGATGATGCCAAGCTGGCTGTTTCTACTGGTGTCGACGGTGTCGATGTAGTCATTGGTACCTCTCAGTTTTTGAGAACTTATTCTCATGGAAAGGATATGAACTACATTGCCAAGAGTGCAGTTGAAGTCATTGAGTTTGTTAAGAGTCATGGAATTGAAATCCGATTCTCTTCTGAAGATTCGTTCCGATCCGACATTGTCGATCTGTTGAACATTTATAAGACAGTCAGTGCTATCGGAGTTAACCGAATCGGTATTGCCGACACTGTTGGTTGTGCAAACCCTAGACAGGTTTATGATTTGGTCAGAACTCTCAAAGGTGTTGTAAACTGTGATATTGAGTGTCATTTCCACAATGATACTGGTTGTGCCATTGCTAATGCTTATACGGCTTTGGAAGCTGGCGCTAAGCTGATTGATGTATCCGTCTTAGGAATCGGTGAACGTAATGGTATTACCTCTTTGGGTGGTCTCATGGCTCGAATGATTGCTGCCGATAGAGACTATGTTCTTTCTAAGTATAAGTTGCATAAGCTCCGAGATTTGGAGAATCTGGTTGCTGATGCGGTTCGAGTCAACGTTCCTTTCAACAACCCTATCACTGGGTTCTGCGCATTCACTCACAAAGCTGGTATTCATGCAAAGGCTATTCTGGCTAATCCTTCTACCTATGAAATCTTGAATCCTTCTGATTTCGGTTTGACGCGATATATTCATTTTGCTAACCGATTAACTGGATGGAATGCCATCAAGTCTCGAGTAGACCAATTGAACCTTAACTTAACTGACAGCCAATGTAAGGAAGTCACTCAAAAGATCAAGCAACTTGGTGACGTCAGATCTCTGAACATTGATGATGTGGACAGTATTATCCGAGAATACCATGCTTCTGTAAACACTCCTTTGCTTGGCAGTGTTGAGACTGATGACTCTGATGTTCCTGTTACTAAGAAGGCCAAGTTAGAAGGCTCATCTTTGGCTCGTGAAGTCACGGCTGAAGCTGAAGATCAACCCGACGTATCTGAAGCCAGTACTAACTAAAGATATGTCAAAAAAAAGAAACCAAAACATTGGTTATTAAGCTGAGTGTTTGATTTGTGTAATGTCTTTATATTAGAGCGGAGAAGCCCGTCAAAAAAACCCAGAGAACACGATTGTCTCTACTTTTTGTTGTCTATTCTGTAAAACGTATATTAAACATATATTTGCTATTTACATTTCTACAATATATTTATATATTTTGGAATTATTTGATCTATGTTATTGTCGTTGTTGCTGTTGCTACTGCTGCTGCGTCTGTTGCACGTGTAAACCTCAGAACCCCTCTCGTAAGCTTCACATGGCTGGCAACAAGCAGGCAACCAGCAGGCAATGTCCCAAACGCAGCAGGCAAGCGAGGCACACCTTTTTTAAAACCTAGGAAGCCTCTCTCTAACCAAACCACCTTTTTCTACTTATTCTCGCTTGTTACATTGATACAAAGCACGGGATGTCTGAGAAACAGGAGGCTATTTTCCGTAAGTACTTATTTTATATCTGTCTATTTTTTTGTTTTCCTTTTCATTATTTAATCTAACCGTCAGGGGCTGCGGATATGTCGCTCGTACAATTGTATGTAGCCACGGAAATTGGCAGAGACGTCGTCTCGGCTCTAGGAGAATTAGGCAATATTCAATTCCGAGACTTGAATTCCAAGGTCAGTTCGTTCCAAAGGAGTTTTGTCAAGGAAATCAGAAGATTGGATAATGCGCAGCGGCAATTGCGTTATCTGAACGAGCAGATTGTATCGCAGGACATTTCTTTGGCTCCCGCCATGGAAGACATTCCATTACCTGATAATCCTAGTGAAATCGACGATTTGATAGGAAAATTGGACATTTTCGAAGAACGAATCAGTCAACTCAAAGACTCAGAAGAAACCTTGTTGAAAAGAAAAACCCAGCTTACAGAACTAAGATATGTTCTGATTGCATCTGGTAAGGTTTTTACTTATGCCCAGACGAATCTGGATGTAATTGGCCAAGCTACTCAACAGTCAGGTCCACGACGATCTTCTTCAGATGGTACTGCTCCTTTACTACAAGATCAAGAAGAGCGAACCATTGGTTCTAATGATGGTCAATCTGCAAATACGCCAGTGCCTTTGTCTATTTACAATGTACAGTTTGTGGCTGGTGTTATCGATAGAAGAAAGATTTCTCCATTATCACGAATCCTTTGGAGAACATTGAGAGGTAATCTTTTTTTCAGTCAAAGTGAGATTGCCGAGCCTATTTATAGTGCACGAGCAAAAGGTGATGTTTTCAAGAACTTTTTCATTGTTTTCACTCATGGTGATGACCTTGTAAGAAAGGTTCGTAAGATTTCAGAAGCTCTTGATGCTGATATTTATGAAGTCGATGAAAATAGAGCTTTGAGAAGAGAACAGATGGATGAGGTCAACAAACAATTGGCGGATATTGGTGCTGTTGTAGCCAATACTAAGACTACGTTGAATACTGAGTTATCTTTGCTTGCATCGAAACTTCTCAATTGGTCGACTATTATATCCAAAGAGAAGGCAGTGTATGAAGCTTTGAATCTATTTTTGTACGATCAGAATAGAAAGTGTCTAATTGCTGAAGGTTGGTTGCCTAGTGACGAAATACCTGATGTACAAAATACTCTCAGAACCATCAGTGAGAATGCTAGCGTGGAGATTCCCTCTGTATTGAATGTCTTGAAAACTAATAGGACTCCTCCTACTTATCATAGAACAAATAAGTTCACTTTGGCTTTCCAGAACATTGTGGATGTATATGCGATTGCTACTTATAAGGAAGTCAATCCTGGTTTACCAACCGCAATCACCTTCCCTTTTATGTTTGCCATTATGTTTGGTGATTTAGGACATGGATTTATTCTTTTCCTTGCTGCTTTAACACTGGTATTGAATGAGAAGAAACTTGCAAAGATGAAGAAGGATGAGATCTTTGATATGGCTTATACTGGTAGGTATATCTTATTGTTAATGGGGATTTTCTCCATGTACACCGGTTTCCTCTATAACGATCTGTTCTCTGTTTCAATGACTTTATTCAAGTCTGGATGGGAATGGCCATCTCACTGGGAAGAAGGTGATGCTATTGCTGGGAAACAAGTCGGTGTTTATGCTATGGGTTTGGATCCTGCATGGCATGGTACTGAAAACAATCTGTTGTTCACCAACTCATATAAGATGAAACTCTCTATTCTGATGGGTTATATGCATATGAGTTACAGTTACATGTTCTCGCTTGTGAATCATCTCTACTTTCACTCTCAAGTTGACATATGGGGCAATTTCGTTCCTGGCTTGTTATTTATGCAAGGTATCTTCGGATATTTGTCCTTGACAATTGTATACAAATGGTGCGTTGATTGGATTGGTGAAGGTATCTCACCGCCCGGTTTACTTAACATGTTAATTAATATGTTCTTGGCCCCGGGAACAGTGGAAGAACAGCTTTATCCTGGCCAATCTCAAGTACAGATTTTCCTGGTTGGTATGGCTTTGGTTTGTGTTCCCTGGCTTTTACTTCTCAAACCTCTATGGCTTAGAAAACAGATGAAGGAACATGAATACCAGGAATTGAATGGAAATGGAAATGGCAATGGTAATCACCTACAAAGTGGAGATGATGAACAAGCTGACGAAGAAGATGAAGAAGGCGAAGGACATGGTGAATCATTTGGTGATATCATGATCCACCAAGTTATTCATACAATTGAGTTCTGTCTCAATTGTATTTCCCATACTGCATCATACCTTCGTCTATGGGCTCTTTCACTTGCTCATGCACAGTTATCTACCGTTTTGTGGACAATGACCTTGGGTGGCTCGTTTGGAATGACAGGCTTCCTTGGTGTTTTTATGACTGTGATTCTGTTTGGTATGTGGTTCACTCTTACAGTAGTAATTCTTGTTCTTATGGAAGGAACTTCTGCCATGCTTCACTCCTTGCGTTTGCACTGGGTTGAAGCTATGAGCAAGTACTTTATTGGTGATGGTACAGCATATGAACCGTTCTCATTTAAGCTTCTTACTCCAGATGAGTTTTAGAAGTGGTTTAAGAGCTATCTTTATCTTGGCATAGATGATATAATAGAGTTATCTTTTTTTAAATTATGTTGTTTGTCATATCATTGACCTTTTTGGTTTGGTTTATTTTTGTCATATATATATAGAACGAGTCACGTGCTTCCCAGCATTGATTTTTTGTCTCGAAGAGTCAAATTGAATCTCAAATGTCAAATACGAAACTTGTAACGCCGCATTCACATTAGCTATATATATAATCAAGATATTTTCATACCAGTAACGACATTGCATTATATGGATCCAATATCTGTTCCTGGTTCGGAACCGCCAGTAGTAGGCTGGGTATCTACCCCTGGTGTCCAGCATACTGTTGATATCAAACAGGAAATACCAGCTGAAAATACCAAACAAAAAGAAGCCCTTGCATACTTAGAAAGCCTTGACCTTTTGCCAATGGTCATAGATTTAGTAGAAGGTGTTAGTAATGGCAAGATATCTGCTAAGGATATGCACAATTCGGTAAGTAGCAGGCATAGATTTGTAAATACCCATAGTATGAACTATGAACTATGAAATACTAACAATGATCAGGCAGGACCGATAAGAGCAAAATTAGCTGCTGCTGAGAGATATCTTAAGCAGTTTGATGATATAGATATCCCCATGGACAAGAGGATCCAGAGCATAGAGCTTTTGAAAGAGAAGAACAAGCGGAAGAGGTGAGTTTACGCGACATCAAATGACTAATATGATTGCCATTCTAACTCTAGAAAATTGCTTCAACGATTCCAGAACGTTATGGATATCAAACCTGCTGAAATTGAGGCTGCGCGGCGCAGTTCCAAGCTGAAAGAAGAGCTACCCATTGAGTCAGGCGTCACAGGTTCTGGAAATCTTCCGGAGATTATGGAAATTCCGACCAAGGAGCAAAATACAGATGTTATGGAAATAGATACGGGATCATGAGTCTTCGTCTTGATTGTGTAACAGACTGTAACTAATTAACTACCTAGTAGATATGCCATGTAACCATGTGACTGCTCAATTGACCGTGGTTCTTCAGCGTATAATTATATCAAAGTAATTAATGAAATATGGCTTTGAATAAATTTATAAATGGGTTTGTATGTTTTTCCGCATTAATGCTGTCGGATAAACTCGGCTTTACTTTTAGTTTCTCCGATCATTCTCGTATACAGCACGAAAAAGCCATTATAGGGAAACAACACAACTGCGCCTTGGTCAGCTAAGAAAAGAAAAAAAGAAGCCAAACTAAATAATAGAAATAATCAAATAATTAAATACAATAATTTAAACTTGTTCCATTGTATTCTTCGGCCCTGTCGTTCTCTGTTCATGTCTATGAGTCCTCTTAGTTGTGCGGCTCATGGACTGATCCCATCGGCATCCCTTGTTTTGCTTATCACCACCCCCAAGTTAATCTTAGAAACGTGACAACCACTTTTTAAACTACACAGCATAGGCAAGAATCCTTATTAAGATTTAAGCAAATCTTGATTCTACGGTTGATCCACCGTTTTACAGTCTCATACCTCAGTTATCCAGATATTTCGCACAATTCCAAAATACTAGATTTAAACATGACCTCATCGGCTCCAACTGCCGCCGCTATGACAGAGAACAACATTCCATTTGAAACAGAAGCACCAGCAACAACGGCTTCCGAGTCTCGATCATTCAGTGAACTCTCAACTGACCCACAGGATATTTACAGTGCTCAAGCATCTGTAGATTCCGAGAGTGATTACAGAGCAGCATTGACAGAAAGTTCCGTCAATGGATCAATGAACGGCCCAAATACTCGCGGGCTTTCAGAAAACGTGTCGAGATCGTCTTCTTTTTCATTGCTGTCGACTGTGGCACAGAAAGATGGAATACAGGGCAAACGGGTGCATAAATTCCATGATCCCCTGGCCTACACAACATGGCTAAACACGACTGATAGGTATGCAGAAGTGGTAGATACCCCTTCTCCTCCTTCATCGCATTCTCTAGAAACGCCATCTGCCGGAGACATGAATCAACAGCAGGAACAGATGGATGAAGAGCAATTAGCCGAAAGACTAGCAGACAAGACAGACTTTGCACCTGATGACAGGAGCATCTCGGAGTACTCTTATAGCATTGGAGGAGGAGTATCGGTAGGTTCAGGACTGCCTCAGCAACAGCAGCAAGTGAACCATTCTCAGCAGCAATTCCCTGATGGATCAAATATCAGTGGTAATTTCAACGAGTCTCCAAGAAAAGTTGCCAACATACCTAACGGTCCTCCGGTTACTTTGAATGAAAAGATACGACTATTACGAACAGGATCCGTTTCAGGATCTTTCAATCCAAAGCTCAGTGAGAACTTTCTCATGAGCGATCCATTCACCAGATCAGAAGCCAATTCGGTGGTGAGCAGTAACGACGGTGACGAATCCAGGAGTCAGATTTGAGCTGACAGAGAAGTTCTTGATAAAAAAAACTATCGAGTTTATTTATTTCAAACATTTACGTAGATTACATGGTTAATAACAACGTCGGGGGTAATATTTGCACACTCTAAAAATGTCGCTATTAGGCAGGCCCGCAAGACCCGACAAACTGGAGCCGGGTAGATTTGAGTACAAGTATAAGCCAAACCCATGGTATCACCGCATACAACAGTAATATAGTGTCAATTGTAGAAAAAATTGTATTTATGAAATTTCCATGACATGTGAAACTTTTATCCGAAATTTCGTAAATAATAATGCACTTTACATGGCTTTTTATTGGTATACTTAATATTGCCGTCTCCACCCCATCCCACAGGTCAACGGTCCTCTCTCCCAGCTTACTCAAAGTTTCAACATCAAAAAATTTGTAAACCTGAAATTTTCACCTCTCCAACTTTACCAACAAATCACATAGGAAAGAACCACAGATAGCTAGCAGCTAGCTAAACCAAAGTTTCTTACACTTTTTTTTTGTACAACACGTCGGGTATTTTTGATATTTAAGTCCGTCCCGCAGTCATGTCCATAAGTGTCCCTACATTGACAGACCTGGCCAAGAGCTCAGGTGCCCCCGTTCAAGAATCTATCTGGAAAACCAACCCGGTATTATCTTATTTCTATGATGCTTCTACTGCTATTTCTGCCAGGAGAGCTGCATTAGGATTGAAAAATCCTGGTACCATGGAAGATCTAAGTGCCGAGGTTTCTCGAGACGTGTTTTTGACAAATTACTTCTTCACCGGCCTTAGAGCCGATTTAAACAAGAGTTTCAGTATGAACCCTGCTTTCCAAGTGTCTCATTCTTTCTCTGTAGGTGCTCCTATGATGCCCTCCTATAGACTCGGAGCCTTCTATGCTACTGACAATATTTTTTTCCAAGGTTTCATGGACAGTGAATGGGCTCTTAGCGGCCGATTCCATTATGGTTGGTCCAAGACAAACACTAGCAAAGTCAATATGCAAATTTCTGATGACCAACCACCAATGGTACAGTTGGAACAGGACATCCAGACCAATGATAGTTCTTTCAATGTCAAGCTGTTGAATCCCTCTGTCTTGGATGGTGCTTTCACTGGTGTCTGTGTCGCCTCCATGTTGCAATCTGTATCCTCCAAGTTAGCTCTTGGTTTGGAAACCATTTACTCCAGACAAGCTGCTTTATATCCTCCTGATGCTGTTGTAAATCTTGCTGCTAGATATGTTTCTGGTGACTGGGTGACATCTGCTCAAATTCAGGGCCAAGGTGCTTTCCAAGCTTCTTTCTGGAGAAAGGTTACTGACAAGGTCGAGGCTGGTATTCAAACCACTATTAGTGCTGGCGGTAATCCTCAATTGATGATGATGGGTGGTAAGCCTACCATTGAAGCTGATACCACTTTAGGTGCCAAGTATGAATTCAGACAGAGCATTTTCAGAGGCCAGGTAGATTCCACTGGTAAAGTCGCCTTCTTATTGGAAAGACGAGTATTGCCTGTATTAACTGTGCAATGTGCAGGTGAAATTGATCATTTCAAGAATGCTGCCAAGGTTGGTCTTGGTTTGCAGTTTGAAGCAGGTGGTGAAGAGGCCTTTGCTCAAGCTCAGGAAGCTCAAGCTTATGAGAATCAAGAAGGATTCCAGGCTCATCCTCCCTTGTAGATAAACGTTGCAAGTTAGTTTATATCAAATCTTTTAGAGGTTACTGCTACTGAGATTGTATGTATGTAATCTCCGTTTGTACAGATGCTTAGTAAATAAATAATAACAGAAAGAAAGAGCTATAGGTGATTAAATTTCATGTTCATATTCTCCAATTCGATTCCAACATCATGCCCTTCTCCAAGGAATAAACTTTGAAAGCAACCACCAGCCTAGTCCTGTATCCGAATCTCTGTTGTCAGCTTCCAAACCATTGGATAGGTCTGATCCATCGCTGATGCCACTTACAGTATCACAAGATGTTAGGCTGCTGTTGAACGTCAATCCATTGTATATGGGCCATAATGAGTCTACAGCAATCGATCGTTCACTTTCTTGCTGGGAACCAAAGATAAAAGGTGCACGCAATCCATATTGACCGACCTTATCTGATAAATAGTTTTTTGATGAGCTAAAGATATCTCCAGTCATCTGAGATGCCAATGTAAGTGGGCCCCTCAGAGCATATGGTATCAGTACAGATGACGGGTGTATTCCAAATTGATTCGTGCCGTTCTTATGGCTAGGAGTGCTGCCGTAGCATTGGATGTCGAGCCAGTCGTCATCCATGGGTCGGAACCTCAGTGGATATGTCGAACTTAAAATATTGTTCCGCTGAGCCAATGGTATCAATGGATGGCACAAATATGGCGTAGAAGGTGACATAGGCGAGTTATGTAAAACATAGCTGGTTGTGTCGGCTGAATCATAATTGAAAGAGCTATTCGAGCTTTGTGAAGTCAGGTTGGTTCTTGAAGTTCCCACAGTACGAGCCGTGATATCGCTGCAATCATCAAGAGAATACTTCATTGTATTATTGCACAGATCAGAAATAAGGTGGTCATTTTCAGGAGATAATGGAACAAAAGGCTCATTCGAACTTAAAGAACCCAACGAACCGAGAGACCCTAAAGAGCCTAATCTTGCTCTAGGAGTATTTCCAAAAAGTGAAGCATCCTGGGTGAACGAGTCTAGGATTGCATCCAATGTGGAAGTGGCCGAAGATGGATATGAAGAGACCACCTCCGCAGGTGGAGTGGCAGCTACTGTAGTGGCAGTAGTAGGCGATGCAGGTGATGGTGATTTAGGAGGTAAAATAGTGATCCCCATAGATGAAGACTGTTCAAAGATTTGTTCTTCAGCTGGCACTTGAATTTCAGTATGATTCGCAGTCATCGCAAATATAGGAGCTGTGGGCTGTGAAATCACGTTTCTGTCTCTCAATCTTCTCATTGGTGTAGGTGATTCCGGATCCGGATTTTTCGGACTATCAGAAAGCATGTGAGGTAGTCTTTTCGGTGTTCGCGGACTCTTTGGAGGGGATAACAGATTATCAGCATCCTTATAGTCATTTCTTGTTTCAAGTACAGACTCATCTGGCATTGGCCGATACTCGTTTCTATAAATGCAAGTTGTACTGAAAGCCGACTCAAGTTTATCCAGAGCTTCACATATACCCTCTGAATCGATATCAGGAGATACCAATTCAATACGCCAGTATCGACCAGGATGAGGCTGAGGCAACATGAATTCATAGACGTTTGTACGCCACAGACGCGATCTAGGCAAGATAGGTCTTATGAAACCGTTGCCACATTGAATGAAAGCAGCTTTCTTTGCCAAAATCTTGTAGACTTTGAGCATACCTTGAGCTACTACAGATTCACTGGACCGTTTGTCTTTTGCCGGCGGGGAATCATATGCTTGAGGATTACTGCTAGGGTTGGAAGCAGCTGATGGCACGTAAAACTGCGTGATTCGAGCTTCCTGTCCATTAAACAACATCATAAGATCATCTGAAGCAGGCATATCTGAAACGCTTGAAACTCTTTGAGAGTAGCTGGCAGCACGCGAATGGCCAATGTTGTGGCTTGCGTCTGAGCTAACGGTCCTTGTAGAGCCACTGGTTTCAAGCATTGTTGAAGCACTTAAGAAAACCAAAAACCCAAAAAAAAAACCAGTAATCAGCAAAAATGGAAAATTGGCAAAAACCCTGTCAGTTTGCTGCTACCGAATTACGTGGGTTTGTAATAAAAGATAAGATTAAATAAATAGTTGGTGGTGGAACTTTAAATGACGGCAGATGAGAACACAAGTTTATTAATGCTGGCTGGCTGGTAGAATAAACAAAACAGAGAGAGCTTGAGAACGGGAAATCTGGCAGGGGGGAGTGAACTCGAAAAAAAGAGAAATCAAGAATGAGAAATTGGATATCTAAATATAGAATATAAATATGAAACAATTGGATATTAAAATAAAAGTGAATTGTGCAAACGTTTGCTGATGTCATGGTTTCTATGCTTTGCTACTGAGACCCGGGTATTCAAGCCTTACCCAGAACAATGCTGGCTAGTAACAAATATGTTTTTGATAGGAATTCATAGAAAAGTAGCAAATACTGAGATTATCAAATAAAACAATATTCAGTCAAAATATACCCAATAAATCATATATCTGGTGTTGTGTTGTGTTGGTAACCCCCTGAGTTGACGACGAGCTTTTTGCACGTAAAAAATCTGAGTTTCCCAGCTTCAGACGCCTAAAAAAGAACGGCAAAATACAAGTTTTCCTCAAAACAACACATTCTGCAAGTCATGGCGCAAACGGTTTGCTTGTATAAGGAAACATACCTTAAGGATTTAGCGTATACATTACAGGATGACAAGCTGCAGCTCAATCTGCAACTCCCCGCTGTGGAAACGTCAATCATAGAACGATTGAGGCAGAATGATGAGGAATACGATCAAGAAGACATCGATGAATCGTATAACCTGGATCATATTGCAACTAGTTCAGGATTCTTCCACAGGACTGCAGGCTCGAAAGGTGTGTCTACTATAGGTTGGAGAGTCTTAGAGAAGCAACGTGTAATAGAGCTAGATGTATGTGATTTGACCACCGCGAACTCGAACTCTTATGGATTTCGTACGATTAGAATCACAAGCCCTATGAAACTGCGAGAAAAATGTCTTGTGATATCGGAAGACACACATTCAAACTGTATTGTTTTGGATTTCATTACCGAGTCTGGGTTTATGTACACCACATGTTTTGATGTGGAGCACTTCTCAAGGAACTCAGATTTACCATCTCTAACTGAAGCAAATGCTGCATCCTGGAGAAGTATTAAACAACCTGCGCATTTTAATATTTCTAATTCTTTGATATTGAAGGCGGTTTCATTTGATTGTCTTGTTGTTTCTTTGGTTTCTGGAGAAATGGTGCTGTTGACTAGGGAGGGTCCATTGGATCCGATTTATTGTGTTGATTTCAAAGATAACTATGGAACAGGAGGATTAGGTTTGGCGAAGAAGTGGTTTGGATCTTTTGACCGAGTATCAGGCTATCCTGGATTGTCATCAAGGTCTCCCATATCGATAGCTGTCAGTCCTGATGAACAATTTCTGGTGACTTTAGCTCTCAATAGGTCTTTGAAAGTTTGGTCTTTGACTAACTTCAGTGTTGTCAGCGAAGTAATTCTTGGTCCCTCTGGGGATAAGTCTTTGTTGTCGCCAAGATCTATGAAAGCTTTAGATTTCGGGAGTCGCTTGATGGATGGTAGCTCGCCAAGCTCTACTGCGACCCCTGATTTAATGGATAGTCAGGATCAGGAAGCATTTCTAAATATTCCAAGCAAATCATACTTTGTTTCATATCTCCCTACACTTCAAAGCAAGTTCAAGATCTGGTTGTATGATCCAGCATTGGTGAACTCTCAAGACCCTGATTCTTCCGTCTTAACCGATATGGGCCCTGATTTTGAAATAGACCCTGAACAGCCCGAAGATGGTGATTTATGGGCTATCATTGACTTTCGTTTGGTTGTATCGAGCGATGAACTGCAATTGTGGGTTGTATGGAAGAATGACAAAATTTCCGCCTTAAGAACCATATCCATTCCCATAAATCAGCAGCAACAGCAGCAGGTTCATAACCGTCATCACACATGGATCACAACAGACTCCTCTCAAATTCCTTTTAGTGATTACGTTATGTTTGCCGATACAACTTCCGAAGGGGAAACTGAGCATTTTCTGCAGCGAATATTTGGGCCAGACGGTTTTTCGTTAAAGACTATCGAGACTGCTGTTAATATATACAATACTAGAAGTACTAGGGAAGGATCTGATCTAGATAATTCTAGAGAGAATTTAACTGGCAGTTTGGATGTCCAGATTCTGATGGATCGAGTTACAAGATTGGTAGGTTCCGCTGTAACAATGGAAGACAGATCAAGAAGCGCTTTAAAAAATGCCGATATGTCTGGCACTGGTGCAAAGTACAATATGAATATATCCGAGCATTCACTATACAGAAACGATTTGGAAGTCCAGTGGACGAGATTCACGAAACTGTGCGAAGAAATAGAGCGACCATGCCATGAGTTTTCATCACTTGGCTATGACAATGTTACAAACACAATTTTTATAATGAAAGCGTCATTATTAGCAGTTGTCAGACCTTGCACGGCTACAGAACTTTACTACTATAATATGTCTTCTGTACCAACTAAACAAACCATACGGATGGTTGCGCGATTAACAAATCGGGATTCTAATGATGTACAAAGGATTTTGAAGACCATGGACTGTATATCTGTGTTTAGACAGATGTTGAGCTATCAGATTAAGTATAACTTATATCTGGATTTGCTAGATGACGTTATTGGAGCCAAGAAACATCGTCATTTGACAAGCGAAAGGATGTCCTGCATTTTCGATACCAACCTAGACTATATCACGGATGCGGATCTCATATCCTTTGGTGAAACTCTGCAGCACATTGGAAATCTAGACTCTGTCTTGCAACATATATATCAGGATTTTCTTGGAGACCAAGAGTTATTGGCGGGGTATAATGCGGCTTCTGAAAATCCTTTGAAAGCAAGCAAGTATACTTCCTCTAATGGTATGCACGCAATTTCTAACAGCTTATATCAGCTATGTTGTGTCACCAGGCTATTTGCAATGGATTCACTGATAGTTTGTGTGCTGTCTACAGTCAGTGACCAATTTGTTGGTGAATTTGTGACCTTCTTTTCTGACTATACAAAAGTATTGCAGATCAATGATGCAACTGTGAATGCTCTATCAATCAGCTATAAAAATGGCCAGACCTTTTTTAATAGATTTTTGGAGAATCAGCAATGGTTGCGCTTGTCTCCTACTTCCTTATCAGGGATGGGAATTTCCCTGACACTCAATAATCTTTGGAAGGCACTAAGTGATTCACAAGGACTTGAACATGTCGCTGTGGAAATGTGTGTCCATGGAATTCCAAACCAAGCAATAGACTTTTGCAATTTATATTTAGGAGGCGGTAACTTTGCTACATTAGTTAAAGCTCACATTTCATTAATTGCTGGAGAACCCAATGCGTTGTATATGATCCGAGACTGTGCTATTGGCTTATCCTCGCCTCGAATAGCTTCTGAAGACTATAAACAAGAGAATATTGATATTGGCTTATTAAAAAAACTCAGTCCTGTGTATACATCGGTTGAAATGTTCGGGAATGGTTTGATGAGTTATTACTTTGGTATGGCTCAGATATGTTTTGATGTCAACAAGTATGACTTTGCATTAAAATTAGCACAATACGCTGTACAGCAGAATGATGAAAACGATAAGAGCTGTAATGCCAAAAATGTGATGGCCTACAAGCTGTTGTTCGATGCAGCTTTGTTATGCTTGGATTTCGACCAAGCTTATGATGGGTTAATGGAGCTTCATTACACAGAGTTACTATCAGAGACAGATGAAAATGAACTACTTGATAGAATGATATCAGCTATAATCAGATCAGGTAAACTCGGTAGATTTTGTGCTTATCCGTTTATAGGACTGTCTGAACGTATCAATGCGATCTTGGAAGACAAGACGAGTTCAATATCTGTGACGGATGTGGTTTCCAAGTCATACTATCAATTAATGTATTCATGGAAGCTAGACCATGGAGATATTAGAGGAGCCGCAGAAGCTCTTTATGAGCAGCTGCGAAAACTGATTGATTTATCGGGGGAACAGGTGAGTTTTTCCAATGAAATCACACAACTGTATAACTCCGTGTTGAACGCTGTCCGATGTATTGGTAGTCCAGAAAGTACAGATACTCGAGAACAGTGGATTTTGCATGAGTCGTATAAGACTGGGCGACGGGTTCTGTTTTATGGTGACATACAAATGGAATTTGATGAATATAAGCAGGTGTACCAGACAAACATGAGCTTTGTAAACTAAGCCATCAATAATAATAATAATATTTAGTTGAGCGCTATGTAGAATAATAATTTAAATTTCCAGAGCATCTAAGGGAGATAATGACGTGGGTATTTTTGTAGTCACAGCATTCGCGGTCTGCTGCTGCTGCTGCTGCTGCTGCTGCTTTTGATACAACTCACCTATAGCTCCGCCAGGATGCCACCTACCAAAGTTTTCTTTCCGCGTTTCATAATCAGCTACCAGCATTTCAGCTAGTGTGATGCAAACAGCGTCGCCAACTGCTAGACAAGCTGTGGTTGAGATAGTTGGCGCTGCGAGCCCATATATAGCAGTTTCAGTAAGATGACGAGGCAATGCTACGTTTAGTATAGCAGCAGATGCATTTGCCAAATAAGACTTTGGGCTACAAGTCAGAGATATGAAGATACAGGATTGTGGCAGATAGGTGAGCAATAGTTTGAGCTCAGCAGTGTTGCCCGACGACGAAATAAATATTATGATGTCCCCGGGTTTGACCAAGCCCAGGTCGCCGTGAAGGGCATCAGAAGGATGAAGTACAACAGAAGACACACCTAGTGAAGTCATGGTGGCACATAATTTATCAGCTATTTTCAAGCTTTTACCTATGCCTGTTAAGACAATTTTTTTTCCTGCCAAGATACCATTATGCATCAATTGCAAAGCTTTGAAAAACTGCTGTTGAGTCCACTCATCATTAGAATGAGTCTCGGCAATATATGTGAGTGCTGCGGCTTGAGCCGACAAAATGGCAGACGAAGTCAGTAAAATATTCGATGAGACTTCAGAAGGAGGTGTTACCGGGGAATACATAAGATGTACAGTGTTCTATAGTGTTGCAATGTGGCGTTATATGCCGGAATGAATTTTTTTTTTGAGGTTGAGGTGCGCACCAGGGAGGCGATGTAAATATTCAGGTAACTGTGTCAAACGAAAAATAATCACCGATACAGCAAACTTCTTGATACAATGAAGAAAGATATGAATATTAATATTGAGGTCAGAATAAGTTTTTAATGAAATAGCTTTTGTTATCGCCTCTAGTGATTATAAATCTGGGGCTATGTTGCCTGGCACTAGACCTATGATTTATAAAATATAAAGAGGTGCCTACCCAATTTTAAAGTTGATATTAGGAGGGAAACTGAAGAGATTGCGTGCGGTTCGGAGGGTTGCTGTCGTCGGGTGCTGAGCTCCTCGGAGTTTGCAGATCCTTAATAACACCGACCGAGATTGGCAATTTGTTAGACAGGCACAAGTTCAATGCACACACACCCCGAGCCGCTTCTTTCCCGTGTTCAGGGTTGTTCGAATATCTTTCGTTTATTAACATAAGCCTATAAAGTTTTCTGTCGGAGTTACTTGTTTGAGAAAAACGTGATAAAGCACATGGCTGATAGCTGTTCAAGAGTATGCTTTTTATTGAAATTTGCATGACGAGGCGAGCTTGGCATGCATCAAATAAACTGGCCCGAGGGTTCTATAGGTGAGGAACGCCCGTCGCTGAGTCTGCGGTATCTGTGGTACGCAACAAACTCACTGAATGGCTAGCTGGATGGCTAGCTGAATAGCGGAGTTCCCATCTGATTATAAGATTACTGGTATCGCAATTACTCAATTACTCAACGGTATAAAAGGTATAAATAGCAGACAGAACAAAGGAAATTCTGAATAGAAAATAAATATCTAAATACTTAGACAAGATAAAATAAATAATATATTTCTAGCTCTAATTTTTGGTCGAGGTTGTCAGTATCAGTCAGGGGCAAGAGTAGCTGTCCCCCCTGTAATGACTTTAAACATATATCAACCCCATATCTTGTCTATAATAAAACATCCAAATCCCCCAGAAGTTACAAATCTCAACAGAGTCTGCAACCATATAGGTCCAAAGAAATCAAATACTCTTGCACAATGACCTCCTTCAGATTCTGTACCTTCACCCATAAGTAACCTGTGCCTAATCCTGCAAGTATTGCTTATGTCATACCACTTGTATTCTTCTTGGCAAAGATCGCTTCTAAGTAAATTCTTATCCAAAGGTCCAAGAGGACCTTCTATCATCCTCCATTGGAAAGGATGGAACTTCTGGCGTGGGTCTTCTGGAGGTAGCTGGTCGTTGCCCCAATGACCCCTATACATGAGCCAATTACCATACTCTTGCTCTCTACCAGGTTCTGTACCATTAGCATACACAATGCTGGACCCATTATAAATATATGCTAGGTGATTCTTTGAAGGGTCCCACAATGGACCCCTATCGGTGAAATCTGATAGTATTTGATAAGGAATATCATGAGAATGTTGGCCAACAGTTGCGTAATTAGCATGAGTACCTCTTGCAGAAAACAGGACTGGCCTTGTTTTTTGATAATGCTCCATAGCTTTGAAATTATATGCATAACCACCCGAATGAGCAGACATCCACATATATACCGGTTTGCCATCTTTGAACCTTACTAAAGAATGTTCCCAGTCTCCAATATGATTGCCATAGGGACCTCCACCCATTACAAATGGCCCTAGATTGAATGAATAGAAATAGAACCAAAAACTATCAACGTAGCCATCGTCTCTATCTACACATATCAACACTACCGGTGCAGTTTTATAACGGCCAGTCTCGATATCAGGCAGACCTCCTTTACCAGTGATCCAATCTGGTAACGTAGAGAAATCATCATTAGCAGTCAAGTAAAGATTATAACCACGATCTTGTTGTGACACACCATCACCTAGCAAACCATACTTTCTTTGAATTTCTCCCAAGTCTTGGATTTCTATACTTTGCGTGAGATTATTTCCGGCTTTATCCGTGACACGGAAATGCTTGACATATTCTCTGATATCATAGGGAAGGAAACGCTCCTCTTCATATAAATGCACCACTGGAGAATAATCCAGTATATATTGAGGAATCAAACCTTCCTGTAGCGTAATATCTACGGCTCTAGTGAGTGTAGCAATAAATAATACCACCGAAACAAGTGTTCTCGAGAACCTTTCAATCATAATGATGATAAGTCCGAGACACCCAGATGTCGATAATATATGCTGCTCTGCTGTATATAGTCGCCTCTCAAACCTTCACTTTAGTACAGGATAATTATCTGGTATATACACTAGTGCGTATTTTGAGTCCAATAGTACTTTTTCTTGTGTTTAAAAATAGCCTCTACCTTTTGTTTATTACTATCTGTTTGCTTTACTTTGTGGTCATCGGTAGGTCGGGTAGCTGGGAAACTCGAGGTCAAATCAGACTTAAACGGGCCGATGTGATGTGGCGGGCGGGGGTGCCGGGCCCATTTTAATGTTTTTCCTTGGGCAAAATGTTAATCAAGGTTGAAGCAAGGGAAGAAAAGAAAATAAAGCCAAGGCGTTTTGTTTGGGCACAGTTGGGTCGAGGTCTCCCCCAAGCATTAAACAATGTTCAACTCAACACCCCACCAAGGAAAAAGACATAAAAGATTGATAAAGAGATCAGAAAGCTTTGCGTTTTGATATTTTGATAATTAAACCGGATTTTTATTGTTAGTAGCATATCAACGTTTCTGACTTGCTTTCCTTAGATTATTTGAGCATATTTTGCCCTGTATACCAGCCTCTAAATAGACCCTGCTCCTGCTCCTGGAACCAGCCGTGCCTTATTTGTTAACTCCGAGTGAGCACATGGGTTGCTGCTATAAAGGTAGGCAGTGGTGGTGAATCAACAACTTTTAACTTCTAACCAATAATTAACTAACTGGTTGATTATTTATCGGTTGATTATTTATTAGTTATACCTGTCATTATAATTAATTTATTATCATGTTCAAATTCGACTGGAATATATCCTTGCTCTCAGCTAATGAGAAGCGGGCCACAGTCGTAAACCAATTGAACAATGCATTATCACAAGAAATGCAAGACCTACAAGCTCCTCATAGTCACAACAATGATAAAGCCATTGTAGAATCCAAACTTGAGTTGATATTTAAAGAAGTCATGAAAAGGTCGAAAAATCCGCCTTTTATTGTCGGAGATATCGATATTGATCATTTTAATCTTGGTCATGTATCTCCGCAATTATGCTTGAAGCAAGTTCTGGAGCTCTCGGACACAACATTTAAAGGACATTTTCGACTCAAATATGCTGGAGATGCTTCAATAACCCTAAAAGCCACGATAGAGGCGAATAACCTGGCATTATCTCGAGAAAATATCCGATTTGGCCTGTTAAATCTGGGGATATCGGCCAAATCACTGCATATTCCATTAAGAATTGATGTAACCAAACTGGTACTCGACTCTGACTTGATAATATCGTTTAGTGAAGGAGCGGGTCTTGGAATAATATTTAAAGAAGATTATCCCTTGGAAACAGTCAACGTGTCGTCGTCTTTCGACTGTATTCCTTCTGTTGCTGACACAATAACTCACTCTATTCATGAGCGATTCTCAGAGATAATTAGGGATGATATTCCCATTTCTATATACTCTGTTACTGAGAAGAGTGAAAATGCAAAGTCTAAGGATAATACTAAAGAATTATCAAGCGAAATATGTGATAATTCGCCAGATGATGACCAACCTCCGTCATCAATATGGAAAAGAGTTTATCGGCTTTTCCAACGATTATTAGGCTTAAGAACTAATGTAAGCTTAGAGCAGGAGCAAATACTCTCTGAAAAAAGCTCTCTTGCAATATCAGAGCCTTTTGACGATTATTCCAGCAGAGCTATGTTGGATGAATCCATAAGTACTTCTACCGACGATATCTCTGATTTAACTTGTAAAGGTTTTGAAAAATTGGACATTACAGTGAATAGTCGCCCAAGAAAACATAATCCGCGTCGGCGGGTAATTAAACTCAAAGATGTGACTGAGCTATTTAGCGAAGATAGGACCGAAGGTAGGACCGAAGACAGCAGCAAAGATAGGAGTAGCACGCCTATACCGACATCTGGGGCAGAATCCGAATCCTTTTCCGACTCGGAAAGTATTTCAATGCCTAGCTTAATGTCATCACCTAAGTCCTTTTCGACTCCCAAAAAGTCAACTGCTTCTTATGAGTCGTCATTTAACAGTGATTCATCATGGCTTTGTTCATCTCCACCTACGTATGATTCTCAGTGGACCCAAACTTGGCCACAAGGTTGGCCTCATGATATTCTTACTGATTACAAATCACATGATCACTTTGAAAATGCCAATTCTCATACTCAAGGAATCAATATAAAACACTTTGATGATGTCAGCATGTTTAACAATCAAGGTATGCCTAAACATACGACATATTCTGCCTTCTAAATGATCAACACATTTATATTTATATACCACCATTAATTTTGTAAAATATTTATTCAATGCATATATCTAACCAAAATCTAACTGGAACTAGTCAATATAGAATCCATTACCTTTTGAATTTTTTCCTGATATTCTTCATTGGCTGTGTCGTCTTCACTAGGCTGTGGTCTTATTTGACCCAATATCCATGCCTCTTTGAGACTACGAGTCAACGATAATAAATCTTCAGCTGCCCTTACCTAGTATTAATATCTTAGAGAATCTCCGTTAATTAATCGTCAGCTTTTCATAATATTTTTAAAATTAAAGCTGTAATTATACTCACAATTGAAGAAGAATTAGCTTCTATTTGGAAGGATTCTGCCGAAATAGCTGTCCTATCTTTGCCAGAATTCTAAAAAACAAAGTTAGGACACAACAATGATACTAAATTACGATTATTCAAGACTTACAGTAGCTAAGCTAACAATTTCCGAAAACTTGGAGGCCAAAGTTTCAGTGGCTATGTCGATACGTGCTGCGGTTAGTTGATTTGATTGGAAAGGGAAGGGAAGGGAAGGGAAGGGAAGGGAAGGGTAGATGAACAAAAAACCATCCAACAATTAATAGACATATATAATACTAACCTAAAGAACTAGCCGTCCTTTGAGATGCTTGATTTGACATGATTGAAAGCTCTCAAAGAATAGTTAGTTAAGCTTGTTGATGATTTCCAACTTTTCCTTTCTACTTGGGACTTCACTTTTTAACATACACTTTGGCCTTCCTGACTTGGATAACGTTTAATGAAAGATCATCTCCAAAGTATACACACACTCACAAATTAAAAAAGTTCCCTGTAACTATCATACATTTATTTTCAAAATTCATAGAAACTAAGTTATAATTGCAAGAATTATAATTAGCTTGTTCATTATGATATAATATATAGTATAGAAGGCTACCACCCTTGTGGTGCTTTTCATAAACCAAATAGTACTTAAAATTGTAACTTAAGGAGAAAAACAATGGTAGTACCTAAGTGGATTAGATACTCAACATCAGCTATTACTATTGGTATAGTTTATGCTGATAGTCATCATCATGCTCATGTTGCTCGAGATGGTGTAGCTACTTTAGAGGGTGGTGTAAGAGGTGGAGTCACAAACGCTCAACAACGAATTGATGCAATGGTTAATGATATCAAACACGATAAAGCCCCAGGTAAGGCTATTATGGCTAATTTTATCACAGGTTTGGATGGCCAAATTGACAATGCAGGTGGTACTTTATTGGCTGTTATTGATCCTATTACTGGTAATCTCGCTGATATTCCTGGTGACTTCCTTTTAGGCCCTGTCTTCCAGTCTATGACTGATGGTGTCGAGGTTGTAATTGGTAATACCATTGGTGGTGCTATGGATATTGCTCTGGTTCCTGCAACCAAACTGTTGTCCGGTGATGTTGCAAAGGTTGCAAACATTGCAGGTAAGCTCAATGTTAAGGATGCTCAAGAAAAACTCGTTAAACAGAGTCAACAGTTAGATGTGAATATTGCTCAGGCTGAAAAGAAGCATGCAGCCACAAATTCTAAGAGTGGCTCTACTCATCATGCAAGAGACAATGCTGCTTATACTGATGGAGCGAAAACTGGTCTTACCAATGCTCAACAGCGAATCGATCAGTTAACGAACAACCTCAGGACTAAAGGTGATAGACCAGCCGCAGATGCTTTGGTATCTTTTATTACTGGTGTCGATGGTCAAATCGATAATGTCATTGGTGTTGTTGGCGAGGATTTGGCTCCGATCACGGGAGGACTGTCTCAGGACGCGACCAACCAGATTCTTGGTCCCACTTTCCAGTCTATTACTGATGGTACCGAAGTTCTTATTGGAAATCTTGCTGGTGGTGCTATTGATGCTGTTTTAGTACCCTCTTTGAATCTTTTATCTGGAAATATCGCCAAGGTCAGTAATATTGCTGGTAACTACAAGCTTCATGATGCTCAGGTCAAATTAGCACAACAAAGCAAGCAGTTGATTTCCTATGCTGCAAAGGCTCAAAAGAAAGGTGGATCTCCTAAGCACGCTCGTGACGTCTCCTACGACACATATAAGAATGGAGTTGCCAATGCTCAACAGCGAATTGATAATGTCGCTAACGATTTACGAAACAATCGACACCCCGGTAGATCTATCATGGTGAACGCTATTACTGGATTGGATGGTCAAATTGATAATGTCATTCAAGGTACTGCTGATGCTCTGGCTCCTGTAACTGGTGGTATTTCCGAGGCTGTTGCTGGTCAGATTTTGGGCCCGACATTCCAATCTATTACTGATGGTGTCGAGGTCCTTATTGGTAATCTAGCTGGTGGTGCTTTAGATATTGCCCTTGTTCCTGTTATGAATCAGCTCTCTGGTACCTTGGCAAAATCTTCCAATATAGCCAAAGAAGTCGATTTGAATGATGCTCAGGTCAAATTGGAATCTCAAAGTCGACAGCTTGCTGCTCTCTCTGCTAAGGCTCACAAAAATAATGCTCACTCGGATTTTGACCGCCGTGATGGTGTTGCTACTTTAGAGGGTGGTGTAAGAGGTGGAATCACAAACGCTCAACAGCGAATTGATTCAATGGTGAATGATATCAAACATGATAAAGCCCCAGGTAAGGCTATTATGGCTAATTTTATCACAGGTTTAGATGGCCAAATTGACAATGCAGGTGGTACTTTATTGGCTGTTATTGATCCTATTACTGGTAATCTCGCTGATATTCCTGGTGACTTCCTTTTAGGCCCTGTCTTCCAATCTATGACTGATGGTGTCGAAGTAGTAATTGGCAATAGTGTTGGAAGTGTTCTTGATATTGCTCTTGTGCCTGCTACAAAGCTCTTGTCTGGTGATGTTGCAAAGGTTGCAAACATTGCTGGTAAGCTCAATGTCAAGGATGCCCAGATTAAGCTGTCAAAGCAGAGCGCCCAGCTTGTTTCCATGACTCAGAAATCAGAAGAGCAATATCGAAAGACTATTGGAAAGAAGGGTGCTTCCCACCAAAGGCGAGATGATCCTATCAGTCAAGGTTTTAAAGATGGTATGATAAACTCTCAACAGCGTTTTGATGCTATTACCAATGACTTGAAGAATAACCGAAATCCTGGAAGAGCGGTACTCACCAATGCTATTACTGGCTTGGATGGACAGATCGATAATATGATTGGCGTCATTGGTAACACTTTGGCTCCTGTCACGGGCGGTATTTCAAACGCAGTTGTTGCACAAATTCTTGGACCCACTTTCCAGTCTTTGACCGATGGGGTCGAAGTGGTTATTGGAAATGTTGCTGGTGGTGCAGTTGATGCTGTTCTTGTGCCATCAGTGCACCTTTTATCAGGTAACTTGGCGAAAGTTTCCAATGTTGCAAAACAATACAATGTTGCGAACTACGCTGCTGTTTTGGATAAGCAAAGCAAGAAGCTGAATAGTTTGACTTCTCAATCTTCTCACAAAGGGGGAAGCACTGGTCAGCATTCTCGTAGATCCAATAATGGTGGAGTGGATCCCTCCCTTGAGGCTGCTAAGCTTGTTACAGCTTCCCAAAAGAAGCTCGATAGTTTAATTGGCGTCCTTCAAGCATCCGATGATCAGCCTGGTACCAATACTATCAATCAATTTTTACAGCAGTTTAATTCAGAACTAAATAACGCTGATGGCGTTGTTCATCAAGCCATGAATACAGTTGGACCTTCGCCGAACTGGGATAATGCTGAGGCTATTATCTCGCCTATTTTTGTTTCTGGAGTGAATGGTGTAGAAGTTTTGCTTTCTAAGGTTGGTACAAACTATGATGCTTCCCTTGCTCCTGGGTATCAGCAACTGTCTTCGAACTTGGAAACTATGTCCAGGACTGCGACCCGATACCATCAGGATTCTTTTGCAAACTCTCTTCATTCCATGGCCCAGAAGCTATTGACCTTTTCCAGTGGCCGAAAGCAAAGGAGAGATGCTGTTTCTGATGCAAAGGCGACTTTGTCTAGTCAAACTCAAGATGTTTCCTCATTGGTTAGCAAATTCAAGAACAATCAGGAGCCGGTTGACCAATTTGTCTCAGATCTTGACGGTCAAGTCGATAAAACCATGAAGTACAGCAGTGACTTTATCCAGGATGACACTTCACCATCTGATATTCAACAAACTTTGCGGCCAACTCTCGGTGCTGTCGCTGATGGGTTGGATGCACTTGTTGCATTTATACAACAGACACCTTTACAGCCGGAGCAAGTTTCTACTGCAAACCTCCTTTCTTCCAATGTGATTAATCTTTCTCAGATTGCGAAGAGCCACCGTATGGAGGACATTCGACAGAGATTGGACAGCAAGGCTACTGAGTTAACCAAGCTGGCTACCAAATCGGTTAGGCCTAAGAATTGACTTCATAACTGATCCTTTTTTTGCTTTAAAGTTTTTAAAGTTTTACATACACCTTATATATAACCATGATTTTCACTTCTCCTCAAATATGAATATAGCCATTTCTTCTGTCTATCTTAAATGACTAGGATTGTGTTTTGACTTCATCTACATGTTTTCGAGCTGTTCGCCAACTAGATATGCAGAATCTCTTGCAGAGGCAGCAAAAGTCGAGAATCTTCCAAGAACATGCCTAAGCAAAAAGTATGTGGCCGCAAGAATTTTAGGAATCTCAAAAAAGACAACTTTCAGGCTTCGGTCACGAGCTGCATCATTTTCACCGGAATAAAACACTTTAACACAAAGGTCTGACAAAATTAATGGCAATGCATCTAATGAAAGGTAGGTCAATAACAATGGTAGCATACTTTCTCTCCATAGCCTTTCTCTATTGAAATTCGTCCAGGCATTCCTCTCAAAATCAATTAGGTAAGACTTGAAACGACTGGGTGGAAGCAAAGTAAAAATGAACTCGCTAATAACAAAGGTTTCAATGCCATGCACCCAGTGTCGAAAAAAGCCGACAGATTCGTGGTAATAAGGGTCGTTCTGTACAAATTCAAATACAAAAAGATGGTGTTTAATCACATTACCAACCAAGTATGGAGCACATAAAACAGCAGCGAAGCCAAATCCTAACCAGGCTATACCATCAGGCTTCTGCAAGACATCATGAATACTCTCCTTTACATTAGTAAGGTTAGACCTCCAGTTTTCAAGAAATTTCAATAACATCACGGTTATTGGAGAACCGTATATTACAAACATCCAGTCGCACATGCCTTCATACATTAAAGTAGGGAAAACAAGCCGAGACAGTAATTTCCCAAAAAGAAGGGGCATTACTGCTAATGTTGTGCATAGAACAATCCCAAAGAACCATATAACAACCAAGAGACACATTACCCTCAGCTTGAATTTTGGAGGTCGAAACACCAATGTATATTCAGATAGTTGTTCGTTACCTGCCTCCTGTATGTGGTGGAGAGGACGATCTTCAGCATCAACAGGAATAAATAACTTCAACTTGCTACTGATAGGTATTCTGTCGATAGACGGGGCTCGAACATAGTACCCGTCAGTAACAAGGCATTTTCGAGTAGAGGGCCACTTGGGCTCCCTCAGGCCTATTCCATAAGAGTTGAAATTCTCAAGCTGTTGGACAGTCAGAATTTGATCTTCTTCAGCATGGAGACTCTTAACTATGAATTTCTCGTTTATTACACCGGTTCGTATGACAATCTCGTCATTATACGTCTTACCGAGAATAAATGAGGAAAGTCTTAATACTCTGCAGCTTTTGGCAAAAATGATCGTCCAAAGCTTCGAAACAAAACTCAATTCATTGCATACGCTAATGAGTTCCGATATAAACATTGCAATACATGCTGTTGAAACAAGTACTTCTACAGCCATCAGGCTGGTAAGATGTATCTTGAAGTTCAAAGGGAGAATTCCTAAGAAACGAGACATGTGAAGACCTGAGCCAAGGCACACAAAGATAAGAACAGTATATATCATTCCCGATATTCCAATCTTATGAAGTTGAGAAAATAACGATCTTTCGAGAATATCACCAATAGGGTGGAATGTGGGATCATTAGGATCTCTAATAAAAAAAAGCACACCCGGTCTCATGAGTTTTCGACAGACGGTGACAAACATAGCGAACAGAATCATATAGACAGTACCAAGAGCCCAATGTATCAATGTACTCGTAATAGGACTGTTAAGTGTGAAGCTTATAACGTCATGAATAGAATGGCTTTCAAAAACAGGTAAAAAGGCAATTCTCAAAAGTATACCACAGAAAATGGGGAATATCATAAGTTCAATACCAACAATAGCGACAACCTTTAAAATAGCTTTGGTTTGTGCACAAAACTCTATTATCAGGCGGGTAGTTATTCGTGTCACCCAAGGAATGTACACAGCATTTGCTAACCTAGCAATAATGGCAATGTACAATGCATAACCAACCCCAGATGCTAACAATCGAATAATTAGGCCAGAGTTGGGTATATCCCAAGGAACATTGTAAGTGCTCATCACATTAAAGACCATGGATTTAGAATGCAGAATGCTTCTGGCAAGAATTTCATTCTCACTAATACTGCCAGTCAAATTGTAGACAGTTAATAGAACAGTCTCGAATGCAAACTTCAGGCCATATATTCCCGCGAAACTGAATGCATATAATCTAGGAGCAATTAGCCAGTAAACCAAAGTCAGTAGTATTCTTCCCACAAGATACGGAACAAAGAATACAATGAAGTTGATGACAGCCGTGATGACAGTCCCCGCTAAGCCGAAACTGATGATTGTGTAAAAGCCTTTTGAGGTTTGCAAAAAATCGAATATTCCTTGAAATTGCACTGGCTCAACCTCAGTTTCGGGCGGTAAATTAAACTGCTCTAAAACTGCAGGGTCCTGTATTTGTTCATTCATTCTTCCAAGAGCAGCTTGTACATGCGGTGGTACACTTCTTGTAGTCCTATCTTCCGCTGCATTCTGTTGGTCATCCATACCAGGACCATTTATGGATTCTTCTCTCATATTCCTGATAACCTCATCGAAATCGGCTGTAAATTCAGGCGGCAAATCATCATTAGATGCCGCTTCAGTTGCAGTTTCTGTTGAAGTTTCACTTGTAGGCGGTGGATTGGGTATCGTAGAGGTGCCGGCCATATCCACACTTCTTTCGTGGGCTCGAATCAAAAGTTCTCTTGCAAGCAACTGCTGAACAAGGAATCCGCTTTGTAGAATCCACTCTCTGACCATAATGAAGATCAAGACGAAAAGACATAAAAAAACGATAAGTTCCTGGCCTTTAAAGGCATCATTCTTAAGCTTTTCTGCCCACGGAGGCATATCTGCGGGTGGTGTGAACTTATTGAAAAGTGTAACAATTGCGTCGAATATCTGGATAATAAATTCAAACCCAGTAGCTTCGCCAGGTGTAGATGTTTCATTATTGACCGTTTCGTCAGGTAATGCCCATAGACCCATAGCCAATTCAGTTATATTGAATAATTGTGAAGGTCGATTAGGAATGGTTTCAGCCACAGCTAGATAGAATCTGAGTGTCATTATAGACACATAAGGACATACAAGTATCCAAAGAAAATAGAGCAGAACAATCCGCGTCGTTGCTACCCAGAACTTAAAAGCGTCTTGAACAAATTTCTTAGCGATAAGCGCTACTGGCATCTTATCAGGCATATCTGGAGAATATACCTTTGAAAATTTGAAAGGTGTTGAACATAGTTCACATACAGCATTCTTTGACTTGTGAGTGTGCTGTAACCAATCCTGTAAGCAGTCTTGGTGAACGTATCGAATACTACCGCTGCATTTACAGGGATGATACAGAGGCTCTTGGTCAGTAGCTTCACCTCTGCATATTCGGCAAGTCAGAACGTCTTCCATTGTCTGAAAGTAATAAAGATATGCAAAATGTAAGGGCAGAGAAAATATGAGGGTGAAATCCAAGTCTAAATCAAACTGATACGAAATGCAAGAGAATCAATCAAAATGTAAATGGATCTATTAAGAATCCCTTTTTCTTGGTCGATAAGTTTAATCAACCTTAGTACACCGAATATAAGGTTATTTCCAGCTTTATTGCCTCTGGATTACTGTTTATATCGACGTATTTTAAAATGGTATGTATGCCTTGGTTCAAGGTTTTTAAGTATATAACTTTTCAAAAACTTAGGTGTGCTTCTACTTACAAATGATACTGGTGTTACCCGGATGTTTCAGCAGCTCGCTCAATATTGGAAAGCAAACCTGTTGAAATGACATAAAACTATGCAATATATGTATAACTTCTAAAAGCAATAAGCAACTGTTAAGACGTGATACGATTAAAAAAAATTAAAATCTGATTGTCGTATAAAATACCTGTGAATTTTTTTTTTGATTTCCTCAGATTTTTACTTCTATTTATCTGTCTTCCTTCATATTCAACATGCTTCGTCGACCACCTACAGTTATAAAGCTTAATGCAGAAGATGTGTTAGCATATGATGATAAGAAACAGAAAGAACTTGAAAAGCAAGAAGAGGGGTCAAAAGAAAATGCTCCATTGGTATTAGAGCAACCAGAGGATCTTACTAAGCAAAGGAAAGCGAGAATCGGCATTAAACCATAGTCTTATATCCAATAATACTGGAATGTAGCTATCATACCAATTTCACCACGTCATCTTTGACTAAATAAAGGTTTTGGTTATATTCTCCAGAATTGCATCTCAAACAGGGCATATCCATTACATACCAACTGTGAGTCTCGCAAGTGTTTTTTGCGCCATTAAAAACACAGCACAACCCTCGTATGTGTGACATTGGTTCATTCTGATTTATATATATATATATATAGCATTTTGCATACTCAAATATTGTTCTTTTGTTTTCTCACATGGGTTAGTTGAGAGACCTCAATAGTCCCGCAATAGATTTCAAATCACGAGCCCCACGCGAAACACGCAAACTCCACCGTTAACCTCAAAATCAACACGCGCCATCACCAATCCAGAGCAACTTATCTTCCTACCATCACCAACAATAGTATTAGCATCAGCACCAGCACCACACGCAGCAAAAATGAGTGAAGTGAGAATACCTGCCAGACGTTCGATAAGAATAGTTAAGCCAGTAAATTACGCTTCTGAATCTGGTAAGTAGACATAGTATCCAATTAATTATGTCCACGCATACTAATATAACTAGAGTCGAGTGATAGTGAGGTGGACAGCAGCAAGTCTAGGCCAGCTCGGCAACTAAGAAAGAAAACTAGGCTGTCTCAGAGAAGTTCTTCTCCAGAAAATGCCATTGTTACTGGTACCTTTCCGGCTTCATCAGATCGTACAGCTGAGCTTACTAGTGATCTATATGATGAACTGTGCTCGGGGAACTCAAACACATCGGTAGAGCAATTGGCTTTGGATTTTTTGAGCGGATATCGGGATCAACCCTCGCAGCTACTTACAGAACTGGTTAATTTTGTTATTAAAGCTTCAGGAGGTTCTATAGCACTCTCTGAAGCCGAGGTCAAAAATATCGAAGAAGCTGCGCCTATATTCAGCGAATTTGAACAGAAGCTAATTGATAACCATCCTATCCTCGAATATGCACTATCAAACAAACACAATTCAAAGCATACGCTCTCGAGGATCACCACATTCGTTGCTTTGGTTGTCGAACATGCCTCTCAGTACGAAATGCTCTTTCTTAAAGACGAAAAACTTTTGACTGATAGTCTCACCTGGATCTGTGTGCTCTCAGCCTCCTCTATTAGATCATTTAGGCATGTCAGCACTGTCTTAGGCTTGACCATTTTGACCAAACTCAGTGAAATTCAGCGAGAACAACAGATCTTGGTTCGGAAGTATGAGAAACAATTGGCATCTTTAAATAAGTCCAAAAGTACCAGAAAGGCAGCAAAATCTGGAATACAGGAACTCATAAAGTCTCAGCAGCTTAAGACCTCTATTCTTGGCGAGTTCATGTCTGACATATTCAATTCCATATTTGTTAACCGTCAGAAAGATGTCGATGGTAAGATCAGGGCCTGCTGCATTCAAAGTCTTGGTCAATGGATTCTATATTGTCCTGAAACCTATCTAGAAAACCAGTATTTGAGATATTTTGGCTGGGCGCTTTCTGACTTGCATAATCCTACCAGACTGTATGTTATCACCGCTTTAACCAATTTATACAAGAGTAAAGATTTTTTGCCATCTCTGAGGCAGTTTACAGAACGTTTTATGGAACGGCTGGTTGAGATGGCTAATGTCGACATTGACAATAATGTTCGACGGCACGTAATTGAGCTGCTCGCACTAGTCCAGAAAGCTGGATTTTTGCATGAGGTTAATTGCCTGAATATTAGTACTTTATTGTTTGATTCGGATGCGCGCATACGAGCAGCGGCTGGTCATTTTTTCGTCTCTTATATTGAGAAGAAGACAGAGAGCGAGATGGCAAAAATACCCACGCAGAATCTGGATTCAACAGAGTTTCGTGTCGAATCTAACTGGATTCGCTTCAAAGTACTGGTTGATACGCTTGAGGAGACTTACAACACCCTGTTACTCTCTCAGCGGAACGATATTCCCGGTTATTCCCCTCACTTTATGGAACATATTCGAGATGTAATGGTCGAAGAGAGATACTATAAAGGATCGTATACACCAATTATTGCAACTGCCGCGGTTTCCGTCTATCTTAGCCTGAAGCCGGGGAGCTTGCTTAAGGATTGGAACTCATTAATACGTATGCTCCTTTTTGATTTCTCTTCCCTGACGGACGCTACTTTACCAGCAGATATGCGGCAGTTTGTCGAGTATATTAGTCCCGAAAATTCTCAGATAATCATGCTTCTGGATATTTTGCATGGATTTATTTCTGGAAACATCCAGGAAGTGGAGGCTAAATCCAAAAAAAGGAAGCCCTCTTCTAATGAGGCTACTGATGATCACACTATTGAAGATATTCATGGGCAATGTTTGAGTTGCTGGACTGACCTGTTCGAGCACTATCACTATTCGACAGAGTTCACAGCAAAGACTTTAAGACTAATATCAATAGTAAGCTATGACTCATATGCTTCTCTGAACAAAGAGTCCGAGGCCGAGACCATGTTCAAAACCGTGCTAAGGGAATTTTCGGAAAATATCAACGAGAGTATTCTTATTGAATGCAGCAACATATTTATTCAGTGTTGTAGATCGACGCGCTTCATCGGCTTTGTCAAGCCAAAGCTATACGAGACCTCACGGGATTTAATGTTCAGTTTATGTGAAGTTTTGAAAGATCTTGATGCCTCAGATAAAAAGTCTATCGCTGGTCTGGAGGTGCTTCTCCTCAGATTATATCTTCTCTCACAGAGTGTGTCTAATATTGAGGGTGTTTCACTTTTTGTAGGCATTGATAACGCTACAGTGACCATCGGAGCATTCCTCACACGGTTACTGTCTGAGCTGCCGCCGACAGCGAAGACTGCTTTGACGTTGATCTTGTTGATAATGCGTAATTTCTCGTTATGGTTTCTATCAGCTTATTCGAAAGGTGAGATTGTCGATAGCACAGCCCTTCAAGCAGATATTTTCAATGATTTTGTTAAGAGTTTGCAGGACTTGATAGAAAAGCATGTTGCCGACTTTCGAAGTGATGAGCGAGCTACCTGTGTTGCTGCCAATACCTTGCTTGAAATATCAACGGCGTCAAATGTCATTCTTCCTACTGTAGACAGGGAAAGGTCCATCGAAGAATGGACGGCGTGTGCCCTACCTCCTGCAACGGAAGAAGCATTGCTAAATCTATTTCACGCCAAAGAGAATTCGTATGCCAGATCAGCGAGCATCGAACTTAATAATCGAAATGACATCGCTGCTACCGGTGAATCGCAAACGGAGCAACTAAATTCTGACGAAGACCAGATGCTGTGTGACTACGATCTGTGCAAATATGCGTCCATATTGAAATTGGCTATTCTGGGTGAACTCATGAGCAGAGATCGTGTTTCGGTTTTAAAAGCAAACGAATCAGCATTATCAGTCAATTTCAGAGCCGTGATAAAAGAAATAGAATAAAAAAGGTCATTATTATCGTAGCTATTTGTTATAATTTATTGCATTGAAAATATAATATATCTACTCATGGTCTTTTTGCTATTTCCTCTCATTGAAAGCTTTGTATGCAAGAGATTCAAGAATATCCAGTTCTCCACTCTTATCACACATATCTCTGAAGAGAGATTCCTTATTTTCTAACAATGAGTGCGGATGATCATATTCAACAACTGTACCTGCATCCATTACAAGGATTCGATCATAATCAATAATAGATCTGAGTCGATGAGCAACAGTGAGAATCGTAGTTCCCTTGAATTCCTGTCTAATAGTAGCCTGAATCTGAGCATCGGTGTCATAGTCTATAGATGCTGTTGCCTCATCCAGAAGTAGAATCTTAGGACATTTCAGAAGAGATCGGGCAAGACACATTAATTGGCGTTGACCTTGAGAGAGATTGTTGCCGCCCTCAGAGACCTTGTTAGAAAGATCGAGGAACTGATTAACATTCTCGTCAGATGAGTTCTCACCGGTAGCTGCAGTCGAAGATGATGCCTGAGCCTCTTGTTCATCTGGTTGGATAAGACGGACTCTTTTCAACGCTTCAAATATATCCTCATCAGAGTACTGTGAAAAAGGATCTAAATTGCTTCTGATAGTGCCACTGAATAGTGTTGGGTCCTGAGGAATGATAGCGAGAGCTCGTCGCAGGTCATTCAATCCCAGAGTAGAAATATCCACGCCATCGATTTTGATGAAACCAGTGTCAGCCTCCAAGAATCTAAACAATGCAGTTATTATAGTAGACTTTCCGGCCCCTGTTCTGCCAACGATACCAACTTTGTTGCTGGCTTCTACTATGAAATTAACATCTTTGATGACCAAAGGCAAATCAGTCGCATACCTTAGCGATAATTCCTTAACTTCTATTTCACCGTTGCTCGGCCAATTATCAGGAGGTGAAACGCCTTCAATAAAATCGGGGGCTTCAGACTCGATGTCCATGTACTCGATCAATCTTTCCACAGAGTTCATATTCATTTCGACAACCGCATAAAGTCTTACCAGCCACAGAATATCTTCACTGAAAGTCAAAGCATAAGTCATACCAACACCTACCCAACCAGCTTCAATTTTGCCAACACTGAGGATAGCAAATGCAGCAGCAAAGAAGCTAAACAAAGCGCCAGCAATATCAACACGAAGAGCAAGCCATCTGTTAGCAACCCAGAGATAGAAGAAGGGCCTGTTGTTTGTATCAATTTTTGCTAGATTCTCTCGAATGAACCTCTGCTCCTCACCGTAAGCTCTGATTGTGGGGACACCTACCAAGGTCTCACTGAACTGCTGATAGATAGGACTCTTCGAAGTGGACTCCAATCGCTTCAATTCTCTAGAAGATCTCAGATAGAAGGTGCCGATAGTATAATAAATTCCGATCATAAGAATAGCAGCGAACACAAAAGCAGGTGTAACGACGACAATTAAGCATGCGGTTACAATAGCCGATGTAAAACAACCCAGTACTCCTCCAAGACATGAGGCAAGGTCTTGATCAACACCTTCCATGTCCTTAGAAAATCTGTTCATAATACGACCAACAGGTGTAGAATCGAAGAATCTCAATTTTGCACGAAGCACATTGCTCAAGACAGCATCAAATATTCTCTTGGAAGCATTGATCGATGAGTAAATTATGAAAAAGTCCTTGAGACAGCCGACTGCAATATATACAACACCGAATAGGAAGTAGATCGACAAATAATAAACAGTTCCATGAGTCTCAGAAATTGCTGTAGCATGCATCGCTTTAAAATCAGAAGCAAATGAGGATAAAGAAGCAGGAATCGAAAAAGAGGAGAATTCATTACTGCTGATCGCGACAGCCTTAATAGCTTCAGTGCCCAGGTGACCGGTCCAAACTTTTATCCAAGATGTCTGTAAGACACCGGACAGTGGGTGGAGAGCAAATAAAAACACCACAAACGCAATGGTAAGAGGAGAGCCCAAAAACTGAATATACTTGGTATAGACTTCTTTCTTGACGTCTCCGACAGCACGTTCCTCCTCCTTCACTAACTGGCCAGCAGGACGAACAGATCCTTCAATATCATCAGATAATTCTTCCTCTATTGTAGGACCTAAAATCTCCTTATCTGCCACTTCAGTCTCAAGTACATTAACAAGCTCCTTCTCAAGTGCTTTAGTGTGTGTCTTAGAAAACTTGCTCTCGTTCAAGTCGATCTGGGATTGTACACGGCTTGCGGGTGCAGAAGCACTTTGACTCACAACAGCCCTGACAAGATCATCGCTACCAAGAGCTCCAGACTCGCTCAGCTCAGACGGGGAGCCTTGTGCCTTGACACGACCATTCTCCATGACAATAATGTAATGTGCTTCTCTAATGGTTAAAGCAACGTTATGAGATACCAGTATAAGAGTTCGATTCTCACAAAGAGGTCCAGTCATGCAGTTTTCATAGATTGCCAGGGCAGTATGAGAGTCGACAGCACTAAGGCAGTCATCTAGTATCAAATGGCGAGCTGACGAGTAAACAGCTCTCGCTAATGATATTCGTTGCTTTTGACCGCCGGACAAAGTAATGCCTTTTTCACCAATTTCAGTTTCGTCACCAGCTTCCAGTATCTGTAGGTCTCTTGACAGAGCACAAGCCTCAATGACATCATTATATCTTGTTTCATTGTATTCTGAAGCAAATAAGATGTTGTTTTTGACGGTATCATTTAAAAGCCATGCCTGCTGAGCACAATATGCAACATCCTCTGTCAGACCAGTTTCAGGATCAGGTACAGCAGATTCCCTATTGCGGGAATAAGGAAGGAAAACTCGGCCTTTATCAAGTTCCATTTCACCAAGAAGTGCTAATAGTAAAGAAGATTTACCCGAGCCAGTGGGACCGACAATAAGATTTAACTTGCCAACTTCGAACTTGATATCAATATCTCTCAGTTTGAAATCGTTGAGAATTCCAGAGCCCTTGCTAGCAGCAGCTTGTTCTGCGGCAGCTTGAGATAACCAAGAGAAAGTTGCTCGCTCAAAACCGATAACAGGCGAATTTGGGCCACGAGGTTGACTTGAGTCAAGTTGCTTGTACTTATTAGTATCATCCTCTGAAAGGAAGGCGTCAACTCGGTCGAAAGAAACCTTGCATTGCACAATATTGCTGATAATTGAAGATACTTGATCCATGGGGATTCTAAGGACTTGGAAGAGAGATAAGCAAGTGAAAGCAGTAGATGTAGTAAGTTCCTTCTTTTGGATCAGAGTATAGCTACCGAAAGAGGAAACAGTCATGGCTAATGGAGTGATGAACCAAATCATACCAGCAAAGATCCAGATGTAATATATTTTCCGGAGTTGATAAAGCTCTCTGTTTCTGATTTCTGTCACCATCTCTTTAAATCTGGCTTCCCAAGCAAAGAACTTGATTATTCGAATGCTCTGCAGTATTTCGTTTGTTTTTTCAACTCTCTCATCAGTAATAGCCATCAGCTTGTCTTGTGCCTCAGATATAAGGTTCGCAATAACATAATTGGTAGGAGCAAGTATCAACATCGAAGATGCACCTACAAATGCACTCCAACCAATAAATAAGTACAATAACGTAATAGATAATATGACAATCAAGAAACTTTGTACAAAGTAGTGCAGATAAGAGCCCACTTCAGATATCTTCAAGGCATCTACTGACATCAAGTTGATTATAGTTCCTAAGGCAGCCTGTCCGCCCGTGGACGAATCTTCGCACTTTTCGCCACTGTCTTGAGGTTTATCTGTAGAGTTCGAGGTTTCCTTTCGACCTAGTTTTGAAGCTTGGCCAGAAACTGCTTTTCGTTTGAGTCCTTTCGCGTAAACTTCACCGATCACAATGGCCTTCATCTGAATGCATACACGTCGGCCATATAATAGAGCATAATTACCAGCAAGAGATGAGACTAAACTGGTGACAAAAATCATAATAACATAGAACCATGCAACATGGTGTGGTGTATGCTCAGGATTTTCGACATATTCCAAAATTTTCTTCAAAAGTAATGAAGGACATAATGTGAATAAAGCCCCTACTGTAGCCCAGAAGCTGGCAGCAAGTATTTGAGCTTTGAAAAATTTGGCCATTCTAAGGGCCATGCCACCATTTTGACTTATTGCTCTGAAGCCTTCTAAAATTGGCTTGGAATAGTCCGTTTCAAGTAAAGCCCAGATATCTTCCATATTCAAATACTGCCAGTAACCTTTCCAGATCAAAGGATCAACCCATGAATACGTGACTGCACTCCATAAACTGGCAACAGGTTCCAGTGATGGATGTGCTTCATTTTTAGTCATGTAGAGTCTAGCGGGTCTGTCACCAACTTTTGTCGTCCACGCAGACCAGAATAGTACTGTGTTCAATAGAAAGCAAGCAAAATTGTAGTGCTTTGATACTGGTGAAACGGCGTGGAAATATGAAGAATAAAATGAAAGTGCAGTTAGAACCCATGCTAGTGTGTAAATTACAGTAGAATGCAGCCATAAGTTGATCTTGGTGATCCTTGACTTCGAAGAATAGGCTATTCGAATGCTGATGAGAACTCCGGCATAAATCCAAAAGGCCAATACTGCTTTAGAAGTGCTGAACGATTCGCCTTCCCATTCCTTGTTAATTTCAGGTACAAACTGAGCCATAATATTGAGAATTACTAGGCCGGCCACAGAAATAGCTTCTGCAGCAAACCTGAGACGATCTGATGTTGATCTGACAATAGTGGCTATTATGAAAGGAGGCTCGTCTTTAAAAGTAGAAGCCTCAGCAGAAGCATCTGTGGCTGTCGTAAAAAGACTACCATAATTTGTCGGAGTATTCTCACTCAAATCAATGCTCAAATGCTCTTCTGCCGAAGATCCTGTTGGTTCATATTCAGATTCTGGTTGTGCCCCGTTGTAATCGTCAGCACCATTGTCCTGATTGGCCAAAAGCGGCTGATAACCGGAGTCATAACGAACTAGGAGTTTTCGCTTGTACTTCAGAGCCACAGGTATAGCGCCATTAAGCAGAATAGCTAATGAAATTGCAGCAATAGAATAATAGCCAATCTCCTGACCTCTATGTCGATAACAAGCATTGATATCATCGTAGTCGATCAAAGGACCAGAACAGGGAATTAATCTCGACATTACCAAGGTTCACAAAAAAAGAAAGAGAGGAATCAGGTAATAAGTAGGTGCGATAAGAGAGATTGAGGAGAACAAAAATCCTAGAATAGGAATCAAATAAACGACTATTTAGATGCTATCAAGTCAGCGGCAACCACTGCAAGAAAAGAAAAAAGGAGAAAAGTCGTAGACCGTTAAACACTATTGAAATATAGTATCACCTGTTTCTATAGTAGTTTCTGGGGATCCACTTAGACGTTGCTTGTTGATGTCAAAGATACGTAAACAGCCCAGAGTGCCGTATATATACATGTGCCGACTTTTTTTTTTTTTTTTGAGCAACAACTCTCCGAGGACAGACTTTCTCGTGCCGTGGAGCGCACTCCGAAAAAGTGCCAAATCAATGAGCTTTAGTCAAGTTTTTCAGATAAGCTAATTATTGGTCTCGTACAAAGCAGTGGCATTAAATATACAACTTCTATTGACTCTAGTTACCATTGACTAAATATTATCAGTGAATCGGTTTATCTTTTAATTTGAGAGGGCAGACATGATTTGGGTTGTTGATGATGACTCTGGGTGACTGATTTAATTTGGGATTGAGACTAACCGATATAGGCAATGATCTGTATACTATCTCACCGTTACTCAGCTCTATCAACAATTGCTATTGATAACAGTGGTATTGATATTATTGATTTTCCTAGCACTTCTTAGCATTTGTAGTTTTCTCCTTAATGTCCTGTTTTTCACACATTGTTTATATTCTTTCTTCGAGGTCATATTTACAACGCCTCAATGAATCGAATGGTTCATAGGTTCAGCGATACTACCGGCACTATCTCAACAAAATTCAGCACATTAATCTATAATATACACATCACATTACACTGACAGTACTAGTACCTTCCTGGAATCTAGCACGGAATACCCTATTAGCATTTGTAAACATTCCCTCTTTAAGACTGACGACAATAAACTGACTACCCTGGAATCGTGTCTTAATGATCTGTCCAATATTCTGCGTATGATGTAAGTCCAGCGCTGCATCTACCTCATCCAGAATATACATAGGTGCAGGCTTAAACTGTAACAGTGCAAGAATAAGTGACAGCGCAATTAGAGATCTTTGACCACCACTTAGTTCAGCAAGTCCGTCTTTCCATACTCCACCAAGCGAAACTTTAACCTCTAAACCTTCAGTGACACTCTGGCCTTCAGGAGGAACCAATTTGGCAAAACTATTCGGTAGTAAATCACCGAATATCTTACCAAAGTCGACCGATACTTTCTCCCATGTTTTCACGAGAGCCTTCCGTTTATATTCGTCCAGTGAATCGATTGTCTCCTCGATCTTCTTCTTATCCTTCTCAATGGTATTTATCATGCTCCTCAGTGATGTCTCCTTCTTTTCCACACTTTCAATCATGTTCATGACTTTCGAATTCACATTCTTCTTCATCCCATTAATAAGCTGTTCGAATTTCTTGAGGTTGGTTCTGCATTCTTTAATATCAACCTGCTGAAATGCATATGCTGTGCCCTCCTGTCCAAAGTACTGTTTCTGGTCTTCAATCCACTCATACTTCTCCTCCAATGAATGTATCAAATCCTGTGCATGTTCGGCTTCTTTGGATACTTTTTCAAGATCGTGGGTCAATTTCTGTGACTCTAATCCACACTCTGTGACAAACTTCTTTTTGGCAGCCACAAGACTTTCCATAGATCCAAGCTCTTCATCAATTCCGAGTAACGAAGCTCGTTCCTCGTCTAAAATATGTAGGGCCTGCTGTTCATCGGTCATGGCCTGCTCGAGTTGTGTCTCCAAGTCTGCAAGGCTATCAATTTGTTCTTTGACTGAGTTTTCCTTCTCCAATACTTGTTCTTGTAGGCCGGTAATTTCATCACCAATTCGCCCTGTTTCTACTTGGACATTCTGGTAATCTGAAAGCTTCTGCCTTACTGTGGCATTTGTTAGATCGCGCTTCTCTCGTAATTCATCGATAGTCGCCTTCAGTTCATCCAGTTTCCCGCCACGATTATGCTTGAACTCCGTCATATCTTTTTCGATAGTATCTATCTCAGCACTTGTTTCGCTGAAAATGGCCTCGTTCTCCTGTATTTGCTCATTTAGTGCGATAATCTCCTTTTTTCTATCTTCGAATTTAGCCAGTAGAATGGCACTAGGACTGTCATTAAGCTTCCTCTGAAGTAGCTCAACACTATGCTCTTTCAGTTCAGTTTCTCTTTTGAGGTCCTTAAGTTTATTGGTCAGTTGAGTCTCTGCTTCCACCTGTGAATGAATATATTCAACATCCACTTTCATACTCTTGACCTTGTCGGTAAGCATATTTACCTTTTGCAACTTCATCAGCAATGTCTCTTGCGTTCCATTTTTGCCTCGACCACCCTTGTTGTTACTACCTCCAGAAAGTGTGCCATTAGGATCATAAATATCACCATCTAGCGTCACCGTCTTAGCACGAACATTTGGATTGAATGTAACAAGTTTGGCAGTTTCCGCGTCGCTGCAAATAAGAGTGCCACCAAACACGTACTCCATGGCTTTAGCCACCTCTCTATCATAGCCTATCAAATCCAATGCAAGATTCACCTTTCCGGGTGCAATATTCTTAGCAGCTCCAATTCTTTCTGCCGATAATTTAAAGGCATTTATCTTGTTAAGAGGAATTATCGTGACTCGTCGTCTGAGCTGGCCGTTATTAAGTAGTTGAGATGCTGTAACATCGGTATCAACAACCACTTGAAAAAGTCTTCCACCAGCAGTAACCTCCACAGCAGAAGACTTGTCGAACTGATCCTCACCAAGGGTAAATAACTGAGCAACCAGACCTTTGACACTAGCAGGATTAAAAGTAGGTGATGGTCTAGAATAGTGGAAGTCGATATTTGACACGGTCTTCTTTTGTTCATCCAAGTCTGCGGTCAGCTGTCGAAGTTCCTGAGACAGTTCGTTTTCTCGAGCTTTCAGCTGCTCCAGTTTGCCTGGCACCCAACCTGCTTTCTCCATCTGTTTTCTTAAGTTTAAAAGCTCGGCTTCAGCATTTGTCTTATCTTTAAGCGAAGATTCGTTTTGTATGGCTGCTTTACGCGTTTTGGGTTCATCCTCTTTGTTGATTTCTTCCAGATGCTTGATTCGTACCGCTGCCTGAGCTGCCGACGTTTTGGCTTGGTTCGCCTTTGCTCTTGCAGACTGCAGTTGAGAGGCATACCCACCTTCATCACCTGCTCTAGACGACACACCTGTTTGTAAAGACTGGAGAAGTTCTTCTTGCTTGTTGATCTGCAAATCGATGGCCTCCAATTCTTTCCTAACAATGTCATACTCATCTTTAGCCTGAGAGAACAGCGCTTGCCCGTCATTAACACGTTTACTAAGCTGACCAATGGTAAGAAGAAGAGCTTCCTTTGATTCTTCTTCTTCTTTGATATTGTTCTGTTTCAATTCAGTTAATGTTCTCACACGTGCTACCTCTTGAGCCAGCTCCTTGGTTTTTTTTTCCAAAACCTGTAATCGACCACCATTATGCAACTGAGATTGTTTCTTTGCCTTCAAGGATGCAATATCTTCGGCAAGACTGGAAATTTCAGAGTGTGTCTTCTCTGCTGCTGCTGCGATCTCTTGGAGTTTGTCTCTCCTCGAATCCAGTTCTGCTTCTTGATTTGAGGCAAGTTCGGTATACCTTATATAATCATAGGATCCAACAAGTTTCTGCATTCTTTCAAGATTCGTTAATGCCTTCTGGTATTCCAAAAACATTCGCTTCTCATTCCTTAAATTTTCCAACTTAGGTTCGATTTCCTCTAGTAGAAGATCATGGATTTCGTCTACTTTTTTCTGCTTTTTCGTCATAGTATTTAAGGCCTTTTCTCTTCTATCCTCAAACATACGAGTACCGGCGGCTTCTTCGATAAGGGCAAGAATCTCAGCTGGTTTCATGTTCAAGACTTTGGTGATTCTGCCTTGCATGATCAAGAAGTTAGGATTGTTTATATTCAGTTGTACACTCTGGAAAAGCTGCTGAACACTCTGTTGTTGGGCACGATGACCATTAATCAAGAACTTATTAGTACCTCCTAGCACGATTTGTCTCGTAACACTGATTTTGCTTTGATCTTCAAACCCTAGAGGACATTTGTCCTTCTCGCTGTTATCAAAAACAATGGTGACGCTAGCTTTGGTGACTCCAGCTTGGCCACGCTTATAAATAAGATCCTGCAAGTTTTGTGCACGGACGGTGCTCATAGTTGTAATACCTAGAACAAAGCAGATAGCATCCAATATATTAGATTTACCAGAACCATTCAAACCGGTGATACAATTAAAAGAGCTATCCCATCCTGAAATCACCGTTCTGGTTGCATATGATTTAAACCCATCGATTATCAGCTCTTCTACTTTCATGATCACAAACAATCTTGTTGTGTAGATGCGTGTTGCTGTGTGGGCTTATTAAACGTTAGGTTATGATGTTTTGTTTGTTTCCCCATCGACGCGACAACGCGAATGTCAGGGCGATGATCTAGATAGTCCAAATGGTCACGTGTTTGGTTTCCCAGGTAACGACAATCCACCCAAAACTAACTAACATACTCTCTTTCTCATATTCAGAACCCCGATGAGTTTATCACCACCAATATAACAACAAATACTTGTTAATAAATATCACTAATTTCCATTAACTATATAAAAAATGCTATATTCAACCTAAATTCATTGTATTCCCAGATCCTTGAGGATTTGCGTCCACGAATTCATCCCATTCTCTCTTCTTGTATGTTTCCGCATCGGCTTTAGCTTCGTTGTCTTCGTCAGCATTAGCTTCATCAGGATCTACTTTACTAGAAGGACCCCCACCTTCTTGGATACCTCCTCTTTTAAGCTCTTCCTGAAGATATTCATCTACTGTCATTGTTGGTAGGTACTGACCAGTGCCAAAAACATTCTTACGGACCTGATCCCTAGAAGAAACAATAGTAAATGGCCTGTTGACTTTACCATTTGCACCTAAAAGAGGTTTCTGCTGTGGTAATTCTTCGACACGTGTGGTGAATCCATCAGCATGATTCTTTGTGGCTTGTCGCCTTTGTTCCGCAGGATCATTTACTATCCGTTGTTGTTCAAGCCTATCCAACACGTCTTTGGGTGGTCTGTTCTTCAACAATGTCCTCTCCATATTCAATGTGGATAACGATGACACTGTTTTCAGAGCATATAATCCCAATTGAGCAATCTCAGCCTGTCTAGCAACTTCTTCCGAGCCGTCCGGTTTTTGCTCATATTCTTTCAATTTCGATTCCAATGATTTCTCTAGCTTGAAAAGCTCGATCTTTTGTGCCCGATTAGAAGCCGCATCCCTGCCTTCCAGTTGTGATATGTCAAATGATTCATCATTTTCTGACTTGCTAGCGCTCTTTATCCTCGATGACATGCTTTTCGGAAGAATATGATAGCTGTCTAACCGCTTTAAGAAGTTGATATAATAGGCAATAGCTTGCGCTATTAGTGCCTGGCGATCTGCCGTTTTCTCCAATACTCCTTCACCAGTGGTTTCCAATGTAGATGCAAGAATATAATCTAATGCCAAGTATTTTAGATCTGAGGTAGCAAGATCTTCGAGTTCTTCATTAGAACTGAAAATGGACAGACTATCAACCAAACGTAGGCATTGAATCAACAAATCAACGACTTGATTAGTTCCGTCTTTATATTCATGTGAGTCTCTTGGGAAAATACCGGAATCAAGAGTTTTCTTCTTGTTATTGGCTTTGTCAAACAACTCTTTTATGCTCGTTTCGTTGGACATGATTTTTACCGGCAGAGTTGAAACGGTGAACCAAACCGTTGCAGGGGAAGGAAACCCATTAGTTGGAAGCAGAAGTTTGTTGCCGACTTTGAGTAACTTTGCTGTTTAGACTTATCGCAAAACAAAACCGTGAAACCAAAAAAAAACTTCCTTTAGTTTTGTATAAAATGGTTATTCCTCGTCCTTATTACAATAATGAAGAGACTTCATTTGCTTATATCTCTTCTAGAGATAGATGGCCCAAGATCGTCACCGGAGCTATTGATGATATCCATCGTACCGTTATGGAGTTAGATTATGGATCGGAGTCCGCCAAAGTAGACGAGGGAAAGGCATTGATTTCATCTATCACTGCTTTGAAGCATGCTATCTTGAAAGATAGGCCAATTGAGCCTTTGCCAGATGTAGAGGGCCCAGGTTCTGCTGATATCAAACAGTATAACGATGAACTAGAACGAATTGGGCCTTTGACGTGGTTGACAGCTCCCTGGCTTTACTCTGAATGTTTTCTGTATCGACTGATTCAGACTTATTTTGAAAAGACCGTGTACTGGAAGACTTATGATGTCTTTTTCCGCCAGAAAACTGCTACTTTCAAGAATTCCGCTTTTGGAGTCGGTGAGTTGGCAGTAAGATACCAAACGCTAGCTGAAGAGCTCAGCAAGTCTCTTTCTAGTGATTTGCTAAAGGCTCTATTTTCTGAGTTTGTCGATATCTCGTTGTGGGGTAATGCTACTGATCTATCTCTGTTGACAAATATCACTTTAGAGGATATTCAATCACTGCAAGGAGAAGCGGCAAGAAAGAAAAACCAGCATAACGTACTTGCAAATGATATTGAGAAAATTTGGACTGATATTAGTAGTACTCCTGGAGGTACTGTTGATATTGTATTGGACAATTCAGGCTTTGAGCTTTACACTGATTTGGCTCTCTGTTTGTTCCTATTAGATGCAAATCTCTGTGATACTATAGTTTTACATCCGAAACTAATTCCTTGGTTTGTTAGTGATGTTTTACCTAAAGATTTTGATCATTTGATAGCTCAATTACAACAGCCGGGTTTTTTCCCTGATGATCACAGAGATGCTTTGAACTATATTGCATCCAAGATCTTGGATTACCATTCTAACGGCAAAATCATCCTTAAAACCTCTCGTTTCTGGACATCGTATAGTCCATTCTGGCAAATCAATCCTGATGGAGTGAATGGCGGTGCAGAAGTTCACCAACAATTAAAAGACTCCAAGTTGGTTATCTACAAGGGAGACTTGAACCATCGAAAGATTCTTGCTGATCTAGCCTGGCCCCGTCATACGCCGTTTTCAATTGCAATTGGACCAATGGCTACTGCTGGTGTAAAGTTCGCTACCCTAAGAACTATTAAAGCCGATGTTGCCGTTGGATTGGCTAAAGGCCGAGAAGAAGAATTGGAAAAGGAATGGGTTGATGCAGGCAACAGTAATAAGTACGGATGGGCATGGAGTGGGAAATACGCTGTTGTTCAGTATAGTGCCGGCAGTGTATAAGTTTAATTGTATATACTTTATGCTCGATTTCGTATGATATTTTGCTATGATACAATATATGTAATTGTGTGTGTACATATGATATGCTGGTTTCATTTCCTCTCATTATTATCCCGATATCCTCCTTTACTCTGGCTATTCTGACCATTATTCTGACTATTCTGACCATTATTCTGACTATTCTGACCATTACCGTTCATCATAAATGGTGGCATCATAAACGGTGGCATACCAGGCATCATAAATGGCGGCATCATGAAAGGTGGCATTCCTGGCATATTGGGCATTCCGGGCATTCCGGGCATACCTGGCATACCTGGCATACCTGGGAATCCTGGGAATCCTGGGAATTGCATATTAGGCATTTCTTGAGCAGGAGCTTCTAATGAGGCTTCATTTTCTTTATCTTTGTCTTCATCGCTCGATTTGGGTTGTTCTCCTTCGGCTGCAATAGATGCAGAACTGGAATCACTCGATTCGGTTTTTCCTTTCTTCTCCGGTAAGCTCTCCTCATCAGTGCTATCCCTTGGCCGTTTTCTGCTACTCTCTTTGTCGTCGTCTTTAATATCCTCGGTAGACAGGCTTCCTTCCGTTTCCTTTTCCGTTTCAGTTTCCTTTGCATCTTCCTCATCCACTTCGCCGTTCTCTGCCTTTTCCGCAGCTTCCATCTCCTCTTTCCATTTAGTTACCCTTTCCTCCATTTCTTTATCCGGTATCAACTGATCCAGAAGCACTTCCTCATGTCCACAGTTTGGACATACAAAGTCACTGTCCAATAGAGCCTGTTGGATGGCATCTTCTGAATAGGTCTTTTTGCAGCATGGAGTTTTAACCGGTTTATCAAACAGTTTCTTCGTCAATGGGCAAACTAATTCTGGGTCGGTGGGCTTTTCTACTTTGTTTTGCAACGCTTTAGCCCTGTCTTGATACTTCTTCCAGGATTTGCTATCAGCTAGCAACTCCACATATTCGCCCTCCTCGTTGATCATATAAGTTCCAGCTGCATCATCAGCAGGCTTTTCTACTGTTCGCAGCATTGTCTTTGGTATTCCTGTTGTTCTTTTAACCCGTTTACGTTCCCAGTTAGGATCATTAAGGGTAGGACATTCTTGAATCCAGTGACCTTTTTGTCCGCATCTATAGCAGATATATGTTGCAGGAGGAGGATGATCTGGTACTTGAGGATGGTAACCGGTTTTACCTGTAGAACTATAATATATGGGGGCAGCATTCGCCATAACTTCCTGAGTCTGCTTCCATTTGCCCTCCTGGGCATCAAACATAGCGGAGACCATATCTTCTTCTGTACCACCTGCATTGGAGGTGGTAGCACCAGAGTTAACAGTGATATTATTGGAATTACTAGCTGGCCCATTTCTCGAGTTTGCGAACCTTTGATCTTCCCTTCTACCAGCATTCTTAACCGCACCGCCTACAGGAACGGATCCACTGACATATCTAGCAGCAGAAAATTGCCCAGGCCGTGAAGCTGGTAATCTCCTTGCAATCACCGACATCGAACGGGGTATTATTTCTGTATCATCTGTATACTGTTCCTTTGTGTCTGGATTGATTACTTGTAGATCCAATGTTTCTGCTATGGGAGCTAACTTACTAGTTAGAAGTATCTCTCTTTTCAGATCAAATACAGATATTCCTGTACCGTCAAAAGATATTTTCGACGGCTCCTTTTGAGATTTGAACTTATAATAAACAACGGATGTCATTAGGAACAAAGAGAAGAAAAAAGCAAGGTTTAGATTTACTAAGTATACAAGTTTGTCTTTTTCTTTCTAAAAAGGAAAAGAAGGGCCGAATTTTTTTTCTAATGTCTTTCTTTCTAAGCTAACAGTCCTTTGAATGTGGTTCTTCTTAGAGTGGCAATCAAAGTAACAAATAACTAATACTATGACTTCCCTTATTACAACTAAAAAAAGAATTCTTATCACGTTATTTAAGTGGGTAACAACCGATCTATAGTGTTCAAATAAGAAGAGGCTATGGAGTTGTATAAATGGTAGAATGGTAGAATGGTAGAATGGTAGAATGGTAAAATGATTGAACTGATTGGGGCCTTAAAAAAAGGAGTGGCATAACTTTATACGAGCCTACCTAACCTAACACTGGTATTATTTAATTACCCGGCAGAATAAATAGAATTCACCACCTACCTGTTACTCTCCTGAATAGACTTCTACAAACCCCCCAGAGTTGGGACAATGACTTAATAATGAAGAAACACCACTAAGAAGATCTTGGGAGAGGTCTTGGGGGCGAAATATTTTGTGGTTTTTACATTCTAATTTCTTACCAACCATTCTGTATATTCATAGCATCGTCAATCATGAACTCAGTCCCTTATTATGAGCTCTATAGACGGAGCAGTATAGGGATTGCTTTGACTGATGCCTTGGATCAGTTGATTTCTGATTCTCGTATCCAACCACAGTTGGCGATGAGAATCCTTTCACATGTAAGTACTTGTGCTCACCTCCAAAACCCAAGTGGATATAATTCAGAAATATAGCTGCTAACTTGTTTATTTCTAGTTTGATCGAGTCATGACAGATCAGTTGCGTGAAACAGTCAAATCTAGAATGACTATGAAAGGTCATCTTCATATTTATCAGTGTTGTGATGATGTTTGGACTTTTATTGTAAAGGACCTTACTTTAAAGATGGATAATAACGACACATTGAACGCAGACAGAATGAAAATAGTAGCATGCAGCTCAAGAAAAGTAGGAGAATGATTGTTTGTTTTTACTTTCAATATTTTACCCTACATAGAGTGTATATTTATTATAGAATCAATTCCATTCTTAAACGAATACCTTAAATAAGCCTATTCATACATTACAAGTATTGATCTTGTCTTCTGAATATGTTTAATCCTGGCGTTATCTTTCATACTTTAAGACCAAGGAATCCTTTTAGCAACGACTTGTCATGATTCTCGGAATTGATCAGAATCTTCGCTCTGTAAACACTTGGCTCAAGATGGATCTTGTAGATATCTTTCGGTTGAACTGCTACCGTTTCACTGCCCAAAGGGTATACCTCGAAATCAATTCTGAAATGATTCTGTTTGGCCAGTTTCTCAAGATCGTATGGATGTTGGGCTTTTTCGATTTCAAACGGAGACCAGGGCTGAGCTTCGAAATTGAAAACATCCCTATTCAGTTGGCCAGAATCATGAGTTCCAGATATGAATAAAACACTCAAACCATCCTTCTTCTCTGATTTTACTTTGACCCATTTGACATCAGCCCTGTTACCATTCTCTTGGGGAACCTCGTAATGTTCACGTAGATCATCGATCTTGGATTCATGGACCCCGAAGAAGCTTGATTCGAGTGAGTCCGGATAAGACTCCTTATATCGACCATACCAATCAACTTTCGTAAGGGTGTCATCCAGAATAAAATCCAAACCTATTCGCGGAAGAGAGTTCGGGTAAGGGCCCTTCGGTGTCAGCTTCCAAGACAAATCAATATGGATTTCTGTCTTAGAAAGCCAGACAAAATGATATGTAGTGACGGATTCCAACCCCCATTGCACAACGGGAGTGCCTAGCCAGCTAGTGACAGTTACCTCAGCTGTCTTCTCAGAATTTATGTCTGTGGATATGCCATTATTAATGTCCACTGATTGAACGGATGCCGTTAAATGATCAACATAATATCTTTTCCAATAGCCAGCTATACTCACCAGATCATTGTCGGTGGGTGCTCTCCAGAATCCAGCTTTTGGTCCACTCTTGATCAAGGATTCTCCATTAACCACAAGCTTTTCGATATTTCCCGTTACTTTGGAGATTTCAACAACCGTCGAAGCGTCGGCTCCAGAGAGTTGAACCATTTCAAGATCTTCTTCAACGTTCCAGGAAAGTATATCCCGTCCTTCAAACAATAATTCATTCGCCCTCTCTGTTTGATCGTTAATCCTAATCACATCTTGACCGTGTGCAACCTCGTGTCCGGCCTTTGCCCATATGGTGTCTTCCCTCCGTCTCAAACTAACACTGGTGACCAAGTCTGTGGAGATAAAGCCCGTCACCTTGGCCCAATCTATATCAATCACTGCTGTAAACCTCTCATTTGGTTTAACGCCTTTTGGTACAGGAACCTCTCTGACGATCCAGCTTGGGTGATGCTGGCCCTTGTATGGATCTCGTGGTGCTACATCTACTGTTGCGAGCAGACAAAACTTGTCTAAAGTATCATAATCCTGAAGATTTTTCACTGTCACTGTCACACCAGTTGGAGTAGATCCGAATTCGAAATCTACAGGTTGAATAACATATTTGTACTCGAACAAAGAATGGAATGGTTCATGTTTAGAATTGTTCAGACCGTCCATGATATATGTGCCATCATGTATTGTTTCATGAAAATCACCGCCGTATGCCATGAAATACTTATCCTTCTCTCCAGGGATAGCCTTTTCCAATCCATGATTCGCCCACTCCCAGATGAAGCCACCTTGGATTCTGTCATACTTCCTGAAAATTTCATTATAGTCCTTCAAACTTCCAGGGCCGTTACCCATCGCATGCGCATATTCACATAACACTAAAGGTTTCTCAAGATCATTACCTACTTTCTCCAGCCAATCCATTTGAGGATACATCCTACTAATGACATCCATTAGCTCCGTCGTTTTGCTGTCATTAGCTGTATCAGGCTCGTAGTGGACAGGATACCTCGGGAAGTTATCTTTGAGCCAATGATACATAGCAAGATGGTTTTGACCATAGAAAGATTCATTTCCCAGGGACCACATAATTACACATGGATGATTTTTGTCTCTTGCCGTCAGTTGCTGCACTCTATCTAGGTATGCGTTAAGCCATCTAGGATTGTCAGAAGTATATTCTTCAGGTTTCTTGCAGAACTCAGGATTAACACGGGATACCTCACTTTCAGGGGGGTTCTTTTCATGTTTTCTCCAAGGTAAACCACGGGCAGGGTCGAAGCCATGACATTCTAGATCAGCTTCATCGCAGACATAGAATCCTAGAATATCTGCCCAAAATACCAAGCTCGGATGAGACGGGTAATGGGAGCATCTTATGGCATTTAGATTGAATTGTTTCATCAGAAGAAGATCGTGTTTTACATCGTCTTCTGTAACAGCCCGGCCTCTCAAGTAGTTGTGATCATGTCTGTTGGTACCTCTCAGGAGTATTGGCTTTCCGTTAACTCTTAGTAGTCCATCAGATACCTCTGTAGTCCTAATACCCATATGATGAGTTATCTTGTGAAGCACCGTATCATTGTCATTTTTCAGAGTCATTTCAACATGGTGGAGATAAGGAGTCTCCGGGTGCCATGGATGAACATCTTCTAAATCGAATTCAAATCTGGAGTTCTTGTCAGTCGAAGATAATTTTCTAGAAATCGATTTTAATACTGTCTTGCTGTCGGCATCTTTAATTGTCACTTCTAGAGTAAATTGTTGTGTATTATCTTCATCTGCAAGATTGCATTTTGAAGATCTTAACGATCTCAACGATTTAGAAGGCAGCTCTTCGTTCAAGGCATATTTCACAGACACTTCAAACTTTGCGTTTCTCTTTTCGTCAAGACTCAAAGTATCAAAGTAGAAATCTTCAATGTGACCTTTAATGTCATAACTTATGATATTCACATCACGGAAGATCCCTGAAAGCCACCATTGATCTTGATCCTCAATATAAGAGCCATCAGACCATTGAACATTAATTACTGCCAATGTGTTTTCCTCGTTTGGGAACAAAGTTTCGGTAATATCGAATTCAGACGGGTTTCGGCTCCCTTGAGAATACCCCACAAACTGTCCATTTAAGTATACATAGAAGGCACTATCGACGCCGTCAAATCTTAGCCGAGCTTTCCGGTTTTTGTCACTGTGTGGCTTATCTAGACGAAATGTAGTCCTATATATTCCTGTAGGATTCTCTGCCGGTACATATGGAGGGTTAACCGGGAATGGGAACTTGATATTAGTATACTGAGGAGCACCAAAACCCTGTAATTGCCAATGTCCAGGCACAATTATTGGGGACCAAGAGTTATCTTTAGATGCCTTTTCATCTTTGAAAAATCCCGGTTTGTTGACAGTATTCAATGCCCATCTAACACCTTGGCCGTATAGGAAATCCCAAGTACCGTTCAAGGTTTGTGCAGATTCCGGAATATAGTAAGCCCGCGGTGGAAGAGTCTTGATATGAAGAATATTAGGGTCCTCGATATAGTGAGCCATTATTCGGTTAGTTTTTAATACTGTAAAAGTGTTTTCTTTGTATTTATTCTGTGTAGTTGACTTGAATGCAACAATACGACTGGCTGTTAGCAATGTAAGCGGGTCTGCGGGGACAAAGGATCTTAAATAGTCCGAGAATAAGCAAAAGCACATGATGTCTAAAGTGAGTTATAAACCGCTAGTGCGGGGAAATAGTGCAGAAGGTCAGTTCTGATAAAGAAGTGACATTTTATTTGACTAATAATTACGAAGAAATAGGGGTTTAAGAAAGACTTGAATGGCTGTTGTTCATTTTGAGATTGACTCTATAAATCGATGCTGTCTAGAAAGATATTGGTGTTAAAAAGATTCGACTTCAAGCACAATTGGTTCCATAATGACATTAAAAAGGGCTGAATAATTATTTTTGAATTGCTGTTATAGGTATTTGTCGCTTCGAATTCTACTAGCATTTGTTTTCTGCAAAATCTGGGTTTTTTCAGTGATGACGTCAAAAGTACTTGCTATCTAACAGCAACTTCTCACAATACCACAGATAGTAGGACTGAAACTTCAAGTAACTTTTCTTCCTTAAATCTCATTCAAGCAGCATCTCTGGTGATCATTAGCAATGCAGATACAATCGCTTTAGCAGAAAGTTAATCAATTTTCAATCCTCGTGACTGTTAACAGAGAATACCTCAGGTACGAGAAACTTCCGATAAGGTCGGTGTCTTGTCGATCAGGGGCAGCGATCATCACATCAAAAGTCAATAAAAAGGGATAAATTTAATTTAAATTTCCTCAGGATCATACAAAATATATTTCAAATCGGTCAGGAGCTTCTCAAGTGAATTCTAAAAAGGTTGATGTTTTTCACCTTTGGAATTTCATTAATAATGTGTAGTTTATTTAGGAATCATATGTATAGATGGTATCCCTGGATTTCAGATCTCCACGGAGCGAGCTTTCCTTCTACAAGCAACAGACCAAATAAATAATATTAAAAAGATAGACAGACGAATGAAATAACTCATATTGGTCATTTTTAGAGTAAAGTATTATATTTTTTTTGATAGAGTCACGAGTTTATAGATTCTTATATCAGTTGAGCGATATTTTATTTGGATAGATCCACCCGCTCTTAGCCGCATACAACTATTACGAAGATAAAATGACTGACCACAACACACAGAGTTGGGTGAATAATATACGAGGTTTTACCAGTTCACTTGGTGTACTGGAGGATACCGAAGGTGCTCTACGTGAGGCAACTGGGGTGATGGAATTATCAACCAAGCACAATTTCTTGGTGTTATGAAGACAATAGGGCGCTACTCTCACGGGCTGGCTACAAAGGACGCTTCGATTCGGATGTATCTGATAATTTCCGAAACAATACTGGTTCTAATGGACACCAGCTGTCTACTGGAGAATCAATTCTGCAGATTGAACTCGTTGATTATCGCGTTGAACGCGCTACTGAACACGTTAATGAACACACTGCCAACCCGTTCTTGAGCAACCCCTTCAACAAATTGCACCTGCTAAAAACAAAGGTGGTAGGCCCCGACTTGATCTCACTCCTGAACAGAGACATGAAAGGAGAAATGCATATGAAAGGGACCGTAAGAGGAGACGTAGGGAAGAACGGCCAGTGGTTTCTGTGTTTCGTACTTCGACTGGCAATCCACGGCGCAGCAACTCGGGCGCGCTTCGTCCAGAAGAAGCTCTCGAACGAATTTTGCACGAATCAGGTCATGGCCAGTATTTAATGCCAACTCCAGAAAACATTGTTGAAAGAATGGGCGGGCATATGAACATTGTTGATGACTTTAAGACCATCAATATTAAAAGCGGCGACATTTTTGCTACCCGCTCATGGGCTTTATACATGATGGAGTTGTATTGTCGCTTCAATCTGCAGACTCCTCCTTGTCGAGCTACTCGGAGACATGGACCGATGCATTTCTCCTGTCATGATAAAGCTTGTCCGTTTAGGATAAATCTTGTCGAAGATCGTTCAGATGGCCCTAAGAAATCAATGGTCTCCATTTACAGAATCAGAAGCGTCATACCTCATATGACAGATTGTCAAGGTTTAGCAATGGCAACGTCAAGTCGCGTAAATAACGTATGGTAACAGTGACAGCACAATTATGGGAAAATGCCACATGTTTAACCGAATACTTTTCCCTGAAAAAGAAAATGCTTCGGACTCATCTTTTCGCAGATCTCGAAGTTACGCTGTTGCCGGTACTATGTCAGTGGATACAGAGACTCTAACACTGCAGTTACCGGGTAAAGGCCTTACTCATATAGAGCAGCAAAAGCCTAGTTCGATCTTCAACCATCTACATGCTTTGCGGGTCCTTCTAGCCTCTGATGAAGCTAACAAAGTAATACTTGTTACGTGTGATACAGATACATCGAAACATGACTGTTTTACAGATCCGGATATTGGCCGTGAAGGTCTAGAAGCGGAGATCAATAAGTCAATGTACTTAGAAGGTGACTTGTCTATAAGAGAGGAGGAGGAGGAGGAGGAGGAGGAGAGCAGGAAGAACAAGCAGAGCAAGGACAGGATATGTCCAATATAGACATAAACGTTGATCAGAACTTAGAACTGTCTGAGTTTGGTGACTCGGCCACTATCAATGTAGATCAAGAAACACCGATCATGATCGACGAAGATGTGTCATCTACTTTTATTGATGCTACTAGTTCTATTGAGCCAGAACCTGAGCAAGGAGTTCCTATAAATGATGAAGGTACCGTGAGTCGATCATGGCACGACAGAATTTCCGACTCTATAGCAAATAGGGACAGCTCACTGATCGAAGGCCTTAGTGTGAGTGAAAAGGCTCTATATGCTCTCTATAGGGTTCAGATTGGTGTCGACCCGTTTAGAATAGGATCCCGTTTAGGGACGCACAGCGGGTCAAAGAGCCCCAGGAGTTTAAGTTGTTATTCCTTGTGACCGATAGCATGAGAGCCATGTATAAGCATTCCAGGCCTTTGTTTACTCTTGATGCTACTTCCAGTAAATCCAAAGAAAGCCGCAAATATGTTATCTTGCTCTGTTGTTCGTCATCTGTATACGACAGGAGTAGCATTATAGCGGCAGCGATTGCTCCAAGTGAGACAAAGGCATCTTGGACATATTTTCTGCGCTGTTTGAAACAGGTTTATCCAGACATAAAGCCTCATTTCATATCTGATAATGAAAATGGTGTCAAACCAGCAGTTGGCCGCGTGTTCCCTAATTCTACTCACTTAAACTGTTATCTGGATCTGCTCAACAAAGTCAAAATGTCTCCAGTTTTGGACGGCTATCACTTGGAGCATTCAGACCGTGAATTATTGTCTCATTTTAAGATTACAGCGCCTGCTTCAGCCATCCTGTGCGGAAAACAGATTAAGGAGATGGTAACTAGTATTTTCACTCGACTCGTGTTATCAGTTGAGCATTCATCAGAGGAGAAGTATACATCAAGACTATTAGACCTGTTGGTGGCCCTTCTGCCGGTTAAAGAATCGCCTGGTCCGAGTTCCTATGACTTTCTAACCAACGACTTTTGCTCTTGGATAGGTTCTAAGTCGGATGCTTTCAGATTTGGTCAGTTTACCAGCAATATGTGCGAGGCCATCAACGGAAAACTAGTTAAAGCACAACGTGAGAATGCAATTGAATTGATGTTTGCTATATGCTCATTAAGTAATAGAATCTACAGTGAAGAACGCAAGGCCATGAATAATCAGACACCAACGGGTCCACATGCTCGAATCGTGCATCTAGTGGCAAAAGCACTCGATGTCTCCCAGAATTACGCTCTCTTGCTTGAGTCAGAGCCTTATGGAGACACTCCTGGTTGTTTCGTGGTTAGCGGTGATCTGAGCACCCATTGGCGAGATATTTTCCCGGCTCTTTACATTGGTGAATCAACGCGTCTACGAGAAGAAAAAGCAAAAATTGCTTTGAACAAAGAGGAATATATTGTCAATTTGAATTCTAGAACGTGTTCTTGCAGTTTTTTTCAACAGAATCAGTTTCCGTGTCCCCATGTGTACAGATGTATTCTGGACAACTACACGACGCTGGATGAAACTTTAAGTCCAATTTACTATCTCAGTCGCTATTCTTCTGATCCTGAGCCGAATTTTGCAGTATTAAGTTCTTCAAATTCTTTTTTACCGTGCCTTATCGACGAAATCATTGAATTGATAAAGATGCATGAGATAGAGGAACCAACCCCACACCAGCCATTTACTGTCAAGGCAGGGAAGAAATATAAGAATGGAAGTGGCAGTGGAGGTGGCAGTGGAAGAGACAGTTCTATAGCTAGCGATGATATTACTGGATCTAGCAGCGAAAGCAGTCCTACGAATGGGCAGTATTCGCGAATAACTACCGTTGATAGCTAGCTTATCTGCGCATTTGAAACTTCTCCTGTATATTAATAACCTATATTTAAATACGATACAACCATTATTTTATCCCTTTTTATTTCTACTGCTTGATTATGAGTTCGTATTTATGGCTGCTCTCTGCTTCCTATACTTTTACTTTGTTACCCGGCAGATATACACGCCTAAATTTAGGCTCTCAGAGTTGGTAGATGTCAAATTTGAATTCCTGATTTCCGCCGTGCCTCAATAAATCACCTTCGGATTCTTTTTCTTCGAGCACCCAGAGGGATCATTGAACACGTAACAACGTAACTTTACAGTCACGGGATTCAGGCTACACATTTCTAACCGCTCCCACTGCAACCAGTTTATTGGCTTATTTCTTTGATTTCAATACTATGAACAGTATCACTTCTCGGTTTGCTGATTTCCAGGTGAGTACCCTATTTTAAATTCTTTTTTATATAGAGAAATATTTGGGCCTCTTAGAGGCATGTTGATCTTGTATTTTATACAGTTACTAACCTATAGCTTAGTGGACTTTCAGAGAGATTTTCTTATGACAGGATTTCTGTAAGTTATATTGTTTTTGTTGTTGTTGTTAGTTATCTTAAGCTTCTCGTAGACTACCAAGAAGGTGTTTTGCCCCTGATGTAGTTCGCCTGATTTACGTTCGCCATCTTGCCGCAGAGGTTTTCTTCTGCTATGCTGAATCAGTAGTCTATTTACTGTTTTTATCGGTGAACTCTTGGATTCAATTTTACTAGTATAAAAGGTTATTGACGCGTCAGTAGTACATGGCAAGGGAGAAGCGTGACAATTTTTATCCCGTTATTTCGTATCTGACACCTACTAACATTAGAATGAGGCTGTCTCTATAAGATCGCGTCTATCCAATTTGAAGCCTGTGCAAGATTTCTTCGATGTACGAAGAATTTCCAAACCTCAAGGCTGGTTAGATGCTCAATCACGAATCCAGTTCAACTTGGGTTATTTCTCCACTAACTACGTTCTGATTTTTGCTCTCCTCTCTATCTATGGTTTGCTTACAAATAGACTTCTATTGTTTATAATTATTTTTGTAGTAGCTGGTGTATTTGGGATCGGTAGCTTGCAGGGTAGAGAGATTAGCACGCCGTTTGGGGTTATTACACCTTCTAACTTATATACTGTTCTGTTTGTCATTGCTGTGCCTTTGACATTATTCGCGTCTCCTATAGGGTTTATCCTGTGGCTTATTGGTGCTTCTGGTGTCACTATTATTGGTCATGCAGTCCTCATGGATAAGCCTATTGAGAGTGCCTTTGCTGAAGAACAAGTTTAGAGACACCAAAAGCATAGACTAATGAAATACACTATAATTGAGATAAAATTTGTCACGCATATATTCCCCTATCCTGGTTCTACTTCTATGCAGAAAAAAAAAATTTTTTTTCAAACGCAGTAAAGAGATTTTATTATACAGCATTTGGCAGAGACAAAATCTCGTGCGAGCAATTGAATGAGAGGTCTATTATATATATCTACCAAAACTTACACAGACCATTTAATTAGCAACTAAAATCGTGTATATATCTTCGTCCTACCCCTACTGAAACTTTTTGCCACACAATGGCCGCGGAGAATCGTTTATCTCTTGATAAAGGCCGTTACTTATATGGATATAATTGCTTTTTGTTCTAACCCGGAGGATAATAGAGTAAGCCGTGCGGCTCGTCCCGTCAGTCAGTCAGTCAGAATCTTATTCCGGTCAGTCAGAATCTATTTTATGTTCCGGATAATCGGTGAAATCTATATAGTTATCCTATATCGTATTGTATAGTTAATTGATAAGTTGAGACCTCTTTTCTAGCACTTGACTTGTCGGCACTTGTGATACTCGACGGCTCGTTTTTGGTGTCGCCTTTGGTTGTTATAGATTTTCCGAATGTTGTTCCGTCCCAGGACGGGCTACGCTGGCCCGTGGGTTTACCAGTTGAATAAAAACACACACACATAAATTGAAGAAAAATAGAGTAAAATATCAAACATGTGTGTTTTTCAATTGCATAATAAATAAATGTCTTAATTTGTTCAAAACAATCAGGTCTCATCTACATCTCCTTGTCATACGGAATTCAGTTTACGATGAGTTCCAGATCTCGGAGCTCCAGATCTCTGCACCGCCATGAAATTGACCAAACGATCGACCCACGGACTTGCCTAATTGGTAGCGGATCCGAATATTTCATGATTTTACTATCGACTGTCTCGTTAAAAACGAATAAACAATCCGCTTTTCTTAGGGGTATCTTTTATAATATTAAGCAATAATCATTGTATTTTTAGTATCTGATACTTGTTTCTCCTGTTCACTGTTTTGAAGGAACCCTAAGATTATCTGCCCTCGGCCTACTGTTGTAAAATATTAATAAAGCAGTTTTCAAACTCTGCATTATTCAAATCGGATCGTCATCGTATTGACAAAGTTCACAATCGTACTAACGTTTGAAAACACAATCTGATTCAGGCACCGGCCGCGGAGTCGTAACTTATGCGGAGCGGAATTCACCCTGTTACGGATTACCAATAAGAAGTGAGATATTTTAGCGGACGGAGCTTAGCACAGCCCTTTCCGAAACGCGGGATTCCGACGTCATAGCTCCGATATTTTAGATTTAAAAGAAAAAATTCTGCACCACAGATTGCAACACCAAAACAAAACAAAAAATCACGTAAACTTTGGTTCGTTTGGTTATTGTAATTTTGTTGAAAAATGTCTTCTTCAGTAATATCATTTATACAAACTGCAACTGCTACGGGAACTGCTGCTTTAGCTCAAGCTACAATTACTGCTGCTGCTGCTGGTAATACTACTGGTTCAGGAGATCAGAACGACGTGAACGTCTTCGGATATATTCCTAGTAAAAGCGCCAATTTGGCAGCTCTCATTCTTTTTACCATACTTTGGGCTTTCCACACTTTTGCCGGTATATGGTATAGACAATGGTGGTTTTTAATTTCTTGGTTTCTTGGTTGTGGCTTGGAAGTTGGCGGGTATGCCGGAAGATACAATGCTCATGATAATCCGACAAACTTGAACGATTTTTTGGTGCAAATCATTTGTTTGACTCTAGCACCTGCTTTCCTTATGGGTGGAGTCTATTACCAGTTGGCCAAATGCTCTATGATCTATTCGGCTAAATTATCACCGTTGAAACCAATGCATTATTCGGCTATATTTATAACTTTTGACTTGATATCTATTATAATTCAAGCCATTGGAGGTGGTATGGCTGCCACTGCTTTGGTAGACAATAAAGATACAGCTCCTGGTACTCATGTTATGGTAGCAGGTATTGTATTCCAGGTTTTTTCAATGTTGTTGTTCATTATTATGAGTTCCTTTTTTGCTTGGAAAATCTATCGTGTTGCTAAATCAACACCTGATGGAAAAGTTAATTTGATTGAAAATAGTCAATTCAATCCAGTTTACATTCATTTACGATCTACAAAGCTGTTTAGAGTTGCATTTCCTATAGCACTCACTTGGTGTACTTTGGGTATCTTTGTCAGATGTTTATATCGAGTTGCTGAGCTCTCACAAGGTTGGACAGGATTTCTTATATCTCATGAAGGATATTTTTTGGTTTTAGATGGTTTAATGGTATTCCTTGGAGCTCTTGGTTTGACTGTCGTACATCCTGGTCTCGTTCTTGGTAAGGAGGTTATTCCTGTTAAAGGACTTCACTTTAAAAAAAACAAGAAATCATTAGAAACTCGAGATCAAGACGAGGAAGCAGCTCAAGAACAAGATCAGAATGATGATGGTGTTCCACTTAATAAATAAGACATTATATGTTTAAATTATGCGATCAAGGTTATGTTTAAATGGTACTATCAAGGCATGTCTAATTATACGATCAACGTAATCATATTATACTATATACTCAGTTTCTAGTTTTAAAAAAAATCTAAATGTTAGAGAAACAATTATTTGTAATGTCATAGCCATACCATAAATGAAATGTAAAATACAAAAGCAAGAATATTCAGGTCCACGCCTGGTCAAAGGCGAATTTCATCAACGCCACGTATATCGGGCACAGTAGACCGTCGTGAGAGTGGAAAATCATCATCAAACTTGCTTTTGCAAATTGTTTAGTGTTTACAGCTTACTTACACATTGTATATCCTGTCAATGCCACATCCCTGTGAGTATATAAGCACAATGCTCAGAAGCACAATGTTCAAACAAACAAAAAACATCAGTCGCAAAAACATCTCTTCACCAAAAAGTCAGACATATGCTTGTCATTGGTTATATTTGAATCATCAGTTGTTTTTCGACTTATTTGGACATTTATGTCTGAACATTCAGCATACACATTCACATGGAAATAGCATCAACAGGTAGCAAAAAAAAACCGTGCAAATTCTAATTGTTAGAAAAAAGTCCTACAGATCCTTAAATATGCATTATCCGATTCAGTTTTGCATGAATGGTTAAAAAAAAAAGAGTTTCTTCAGCGGGAAGCCCGAGTAAGACTCGTCATCTAGAGATCATCAGTGGATAATTGTCAACAAACTTACAATGTGTTAAAGCACAGCTTGTTCCTGGCGATCTTAATAAGACCCAGCAACAAGCCCCTGGAATTCTTGGTTATATAGATAGACTGCATTTCAGTTAATACCATTGTCATATAAAGATTTTGCCGGAAAAAAGAAACACCTCAGTCATATGGGTTTTCTAGGCCCAATAAAAGCATTGTCACTCATCCTTTTCAGTGCCCAGTGCTGTGGTTCATCGTAGGAGTGTACTTCAAACGGCTAACGGTTAACAGTTGAGGTTTTTTTAAATACCTAATCTAGTTAGAATGAAAATCCAACAAAAAGAAATTTAATATCAGAGATCTTCAATAATATCAGTTATAGCACAAGTTTCTCAACAAATGTAATTCTGCCAGTAATTCCAGCTTTTGTATAAATCATCCTTTGATTATATATTAAAGATTCTGTTGTACTTTTTTTGCATACCTTTTATTCTAATCGTGTTAGTCTACCATATAAAAATTGAAGTTGAATTTTCATTTTTTTCAAAAAAAAACCCCTAAGTCAGAATTTTCAGTGTGCTACTTTCTGATCATAATCTAAATTCACAAACTCTAGTTTGATTGTTTAAGGTTGGTTCATCACAATGATTAGGGGAATTAATCATTTTTTTACTTACACTCCATATTCTATGGTGACAATCCGAGTTATTCGGATATGTGTAGGAGAGAAAGTTTTTATTTGAGTGAGAATTTTTTATTCTTGAAATCAAAGTTACCCTGATTTCTTTTTAGAACGAAACAAATACAATGTCGACAAAAAAGTTAAGCTAATTAGATGATTTGAAAAAATGTAAATCACACCAAAAATGAAAGTATTGACTTATTTAAGAATTGTTAGAATTGTTAGAATTATCAAATTATATGCAAATTGTTTATATTAAATAGAAAGACTCTCTCTGTCTATGCTCGTTGTTTCCTTCTCTGCGGCTTACCTAGATTCGATTTACTAGGCGTTGACTTACGTTCGAATTCAGATAATTCCTCCTGTACTTTCTTACTTTCTTCATTCCACCATTTCTGGAACATTTCTTCCTCTTGGATCTCCTCGAAGCTCTTGACTCGACGTTTAGCTGACTTCATCTGATCTTCTTCTTTCATAATCTCAGACAATGGTAGCGGAACATCTATCAAATCTGCAACAGAAATCGTTGGCCATTTGTCAGATGATTTCTGTTTGCCTTTCTCAAAAATTCCAGTGACTAGTCCAGGGTTGTTTTTAGGCACATTCCACGGATTACTACCAGAGAGAGGTTTAGCTGTTGCTGTAGAAGGAGCATTAGTTATAGCCGTAGAAAGTGGTTTAGTTGTATTAGGATCCGATGCAGTCGTGACCGGTTGATGCACATCCTCCAGCTTCATCTTTTGCTGTCGTCTTCGCTCTTTCTGTGACACTTTCCCTGCCTTCTTTTCAATTGTCGTTACTGCTTGTAGAGAGTATGTGACACTCTTTGAAGCCGGCGAAAAAGAAGTATTTGTAGCCGTTGACGAATATCCAGAGGCTACTACTTTACTAGCGGACTCTGGTGTCCTTCCAAGACCCGGTAATGCTTTAGGAGATCCTGGAATAACTCTTCCCCATGCATTTGGCGAGCTCGAACTCGATCCCGCTCTCGGAGAGCCAAATTTCTTCGCTGTAATAGCAATAGTGGGTGAAGACAGTTCCCCATCTCTCGAAGCAGGATATTTTGGTCTTATATCTTTGGTTGTCTTTATAAAAGACTCCAAAGCACCTCCTGTTGTGTTTGGACTGCTGAGTATCCTACTGGGCTCACTGAACGAAGAAGATACAGAAAGTGCAGGACTGCTAACAAAGGAGCCATTTCTTGAAATCAGCGGCGTTGTCGCATTCCAGGGTGTCTGGCTTTTCGAAGCCGGAGTAGACGGTGTATAATCTTCAATTTCAATGTTGAAAACAGCAGGGTCGAGTTGCTCAGAGTCTTCCACGCATTTCTGCTCTGCACAATCTTGAGCCAGCTTGGCACTGTCAGAAATCAAATTCATCATCTCGAATTCATAGTCTTTAGACTTGTTTTTCCTGATAAAAGTGGCATTGTTGTCACCACCAGCCACAGGAACTAACCTTGAGGATACTTCATTGTGTAGTTCCAAATCATTTAGGAACATTAGCAACGTATTTCGCATATGCTCATCAACTGAGTCATCTCTGTGGATATACTTATGCATAGCTTTGTTTATGCACTCCATAGAGTCTTGGCTTACGCCAGCTAGAAACTTGTTCTCCAAAATACTCTCGATATTGTAGCATATATAAAAGAGCATTTGGTTTTTCAGCTGGCCAAGTGAGTACCCAAGTGATTCGTCGAGCATACTTCCCACATTTTTTATGTTGATAAATCCGATGAGCGTTGCTTCGCACACCTGAAGTAACCTGTTGAGCATGAGTACCTCTGCTAAGTCGATCACAGAAAATACGAGACGAATGAAGTGTTTACCATCCATAGCATCTGTATCAAGAAATAGATCCGCAGCAGAGTCTGAATAAATGTGAAGCATGACTAGATCAAAAATCTGGAAACTCACGGAATCGAAATTAAGCTCAATCTGCCCATTTTTGTTATATTCTCGCGATGTAGTCCAACGATCAGACAAACAGACATCAAAATAAGCGGAACGACTTCTCAAGATCGTGCTATGTGCCAAATAACTCTTACCATCGCTCAAGATAAACTTCACATCAGGGAAGGAATCCCGTTGGTTGCGGATCATAGAAATATCACTTCCAAGGCTTGAATCACTAGTGGATGAAATAATGCTCGAAGAAAATGCCTTACCATCAAATTTAAACATATCATAAAGTTCTAGAAGCTGAGATCGGACGTTATACTCGGTTGCAGTGTCATCTTCTCTACTTCCTCTGCTCATGGAATGCCATACTGGTAATGCGATACCGGTATACAGCTCATATACAAATATCATGACTGTTAACAAGTGGAATCCTCTCAAAATAAAACACTGACTCTTAGGGTTATAAGTTAAGCCATATTTCCTGCTAGATGTGCTAGATAAGTCCTCCTTAAACGCATACTTGCCGTCCTTGATGAAAATCCCGGTACGAGCTAAAATGAAATGCTTTAGGATTGGTAATGTAAACCGTCTCTCTTCCTCATTTTCCTGTCGGCTAATAATGAAGTCAAAATGAGTCCCCTTGTTTGAGGTCTGGCCTTGTATAGAGTTGATTAAATGACCAATCCCATGCTCGGACGTATGAGACAAGAAACGTTTCAGGTTTTCCAGCTCGTCCCATTTTGTCAAATCGTCGTTCCTCTTTGAAGCTAGAGAATCAGATTCTACTTCAGAATCATCGGAGGAAAGATCCAGCTCAAGCTCAGAATCAGAAGAGGACATTTCTTCAATTGAAAATCGGCCTATTGAAGTTTGTCTTTCATCTTTTTCTCTTCTTCTAGGTATCTTGATACCGAAGCTTCTGAAGTTCTCGCTAAGTGGCGACACATTCGTATACAAGGAATTCATACGCTTTCTTTCTTCGACATAATTAGTGAATGGAACAAGATAGTGGAAATCTTGTGCCAAGCTTTCTCTATCCACTTTGATAGGCTTAAGAAATACATCATCTCGAATAGCGGAGAACGACTCAAACTTATTGTCACAGCGAATCTGAGCAATACGATTGATTAAAGGTACTCTGTCAAACTTGAATCGTGTGTCGCTTACGGTTCCTCCTTTGTTTGGTCTCATTTTCCATACTCCTGCCTCGCAAGTAACAATGAAAAGACCGTTGTCACCAATGTCAAAATCAATTACCTTCCTGTTCTCACGTCGTATATTCCAGACTAAAGATGAGTTAAACGATGTCTTCCTGCTGTTATTATAGTCGATGGCTCGCATCACCTGAATTCTGTAGAGATTACCTAGATTGCTTCTCAGCCCAAGCCAACCATTACTACTACATTTGATGGAAATGACGTATTCCTCATTCCTTCGGGGCCGATAAATATCAAAGTCGCCATTTATAGGAGATTGTGGCAGGAACACAGTATAGTGTCTGCCTGATGCGTAAACATGGACGTGACCTTTTTCTTCCAAGACAGCAGTGACATCCTCTCCACACGAAACCTCCAAAATAGAATTTTCAAACTCTGCCAAATGTCTGGGCATCAATTCGATATTCGAACTTTCCGTTGAAACCGGTACACCCATTTGGCCAGAGTTTCTTCCCCAGGTATAAGCGGTATGGCGCGTGTAAGCTACAGTATGGACATTTGAAGCAGAACAACCGATAAGTCTCACACCTTTACGACGTAATATTCCTGTTACTTTTTTTGGCAAGTATTGCGAGGCCTCATCCCCGCTTGCCGTATAGCCTAACTGCCCATGCTTATTGTTACCCCAAGTGTAGCAGTCGCCGTCAGAAGTTGTCGCAACGGTATGGTCAATACCCAAATCAACAGATATAACCCTTGTATGTTTCAGTGCAGTTACAGGAGTGAACTTGAATTGTGTAGCAGTAGATCCCTTCCCTAGACCCAGTCTACCACCTCTAGAGATTCCACAAACAAGCAGGTTGTTCCGAGATTTAGAACCGAGACAGATCGCTGAATGATACTTGGATAGTTTCATGTCGAGAACTCGTAAAGGTAAAAACTTCATTGGGGCAATTTCAGATATCTCATCAGGAAATAATGCCGCTTTTTCAAGACGGATCAGCTCCGGCCTTGAACGGTCGTCAGAATCAGCAAAACCCAAATTATGATTCATATTGGATCCGAACAAGAACAGCTCTGAACCACCTTTGTCCTTATCCCAAGAATGAGAAATTTTGGAATAAAAGAGCTTCGAGTTTATTATGTCGAAAGGAGTACTTTCGTCGCGATCTTTCATCTTGATGTAAGACCAGTTCTTCTGCAACAGCAGCTGAGCAGAGTCTATGTTACCGTTCTCCAAGCAACGATGAAGTGCCGTCCAATGACTCTCAAAGTCCCTAGAATTCAAATCAACATGGATATTATCTAATACGACATTCAAAAGGCGTGGATCATCTAAAGATGAAGCCAAATGTAACAGGGTTCGTCCAAATATATCATGTAGATTAATATCCGATTTGTTTAAGAGCTGGAGGTAGTCTGCAATCTCTTCCACAGACGATTCCGCGTCAAACACCGGTTTATCAGCAAAAATAGACCGTCTTAGTCTGTTACGTTCAGCTTCATCGTTGGACGTCGAGGCAGTACGTTGCGATCCGCGGCGAGTGGACGCTCCACAGCTGCTACGGCTTGCTCGGCCAACCTGCCGTGTCCTAGAGACCGACATGAAAATGCCAAGGTGAAACAGAGATAAATCAATATCTCAGTCAAGTGGCACCAAAAATATGTTTCTGGATTTCTGCTGGCGGCGGTGTGTTGGATAAGTGGATTGAAAGGTAGAGGGCGGCGGAATCAAATCACTTAAGGCTTACCTTAATTAATCGCTGTGGATTTACGAGACTACGATAAGGAAGGAGAGTTTATCAACAACGATAAACTAAGATAGAATACGAGTTTAATAGAGTGACTTAGATTTGATATAAATATAAATATAAATAAATATGAGTTTAAATGAGGTTTGTTTTTGTCTGTTGAGAAGAGTGAATCTACCGAATTTTGTGGTGTATCTAAATTGCACAGAGGACATACTTGCACTATGTCAACCAATAAAACCTGAAGATATTTTAGAATATTATTTATTGTTAATTTTCATTTTTTATTTATTTATTTCTTGTTCAAATATTGGTTTATTCATTGCCTTCTTGTCTTATTGTGCCTTTTAAACTCGCCTGCACTCTCTCTCTCCCTGAGCGGAATCAATATGGCCTGAACACGTGTATAAACCTCACTTTATTAACTTACAATATATATTACAAGTAATACATTCCCTTAATCATATCCCATGTTAAATAGACGCTCTTTTTAGACATTGATCTTCTCTCCACGTGTTTCGCTTAAATTGGATCGGAATGGAAGAAAGACCCCCAAATATTTATAACTTCCATATTTCTTTGTTAGGCACATCTGATCCGAGATTATCTAACTAATGCCTCAAAAATCCAGCTCCTCAGGGTCAGGAAACCATCCATACTCAGTTAAGCTGACTTTGCCTTCATCAGTTACTTCTACATTCTCTAACCTTAGTTTTTCAATCTGCATGCGGCTGAATGGTCTTATAGATATGTTTCCTTGAGAATTTATGATCCTCTGCCAAGGAACTGTAAATATATTGAATTGAGGAAGCCCTGTGTCATTTCTCTGTAATTCATCCTGAGGATCAACTGGTCGCGGCAGATTCTTCAATGCAAATCCAACTTGGCGAGAATTCTCAGGAAACCCTATTATTTTAGCAATATGGCCTAATGTTAGAAATCTTATACTTTTTTATATATTCTATTGATGTAATTAGATTGATTGATTGTTGCTCTTACCATATGTTGTAACTCTGCCAAAAGGTACTAAACTCACGGCTTCATAAACTGACAGATGAAAGGACAAGGATTCTGGTGTTTTGGTGCCGTAATTATGTTCCATATATCCAATTGTGGGGCTTTGTTTCAGCTAAATATTCTCATAGATATATCTATCTATATGGCATCTGAAAAACTATCAAATCAAGTATATCAATGATATTGGTAGTATGGGCCACCGACTTGACCGCCCCACTTATAAGCAGTCTCGAAGGTTAGGTTTTCCCTTCCAGATCCAGCACAACCAATATCAAGTTTACAACAGCAATATACGGTTTAAGAGAATGCTACAAAAAAACTATCATAATCATAGTTGCACATCATATATTTAACATTTCGATGATACATATATGTATATTATTTTTCTGAGGGTTTCTGGCACCAGGAAAAACCCAGCTACCAGTAAATCATCAGTTTTGCAAAATGGCGTTTTCCTAAGAAAAAAGTTGAAGAATCTGAAATATATAGCATAGCATATAGCATTTAGAGACCCAACTTGGTTCGTCGCCAGTGTCGTCGGTTGGCATTGTATCTGATCTTGTTACCGGTCTTAAGACGGATAAAGTTAGGAAGAGGTCGGTTCTGCTTAGCTGCCTTGGCGAGCTTGACCTTGGTTCTGAAAGATTTGTGGGACTAGATGTTAGTACAATGATATCTATGCGATATAGTTGAGTTTCAAAAGAACATGTTCTAGTATAGACCTGTGAAAGAAATGTAAAGGAAATGTAAAGGGAATAGAATGATAACCATGTAGCGGGTGAATCAAGAAATGGTTCTCTAATATCATGAGATTTGTAGCGCTACTAATACGATTCTTCTCTTGGCCATATTCTTTTGACTGGTATATGAACTTTTTTAACATATTCTAGGAATTCCCTTCTCTAATGAATCAACATTAACATTATCGAATCTATTCACCCGTTTCTGGCATATTCCATACTTCCACGATCCATAATTACTAAAACAAATATCCTTATACTCCATCTATCTTGTTGTCATTACTTACAGGCATGATTTCTCAGACTCTTTTGATGTTGGTATACAAAGTCAAAACCCAAAACCACTTTAACGAGTGCGAAAAGTTGAAAATTTTGAGTGGTTCTGAAATTTACCCTATCCATGCGTAGTTGCAGGTCCATGGGCATATCCTCACTAAATAGGAAATTTCGAAACAGAAACACAAAATATTCTTTGTTCCGGGTAACTTACCAAGGATATATCTCGAAACTTTTGGAAATTCTCAGCCGTGCTATTCAGCCGCATATTTTGATCTTTCGGCTAAGAACATAGCAGCACCAAACTTTTGAATATATATCAAGAATTTACAGAGCTCTAATACTCTCTCCTAAGAAAATCAGATGCCTCGATTGAAAACAAATAGAACCAAAAAACCTCCCAAAGGCTTCGATGCAATAGAGGACACTTTGGCTGATTTTCAGGTGGCATTGAAGGAAGCCGAATCAAAACCTGTAGTCCAAGGGCAATCTCAAAAAGAATCCTTGCATGAAATATTTCGAATACATCACCAACAAAGTAGATATATTTATGAATTATATTACAAAAAGAAGGCTATCTCATCTGACTTGTACCAGTGGCTGTTGAAAAACCGTTATGCGGATGGCAATCTCATAGCAAAGTGGCGTAAGCAAGGCTATGAAAATCTCTGCTGTATCCAATGCATTCAAACAAATCAGTCAATACACGGATCGACATGTGTTTGCAGAGTACCAAAAGCCGTGCTAAGTAAAAATGAAAATGCTAAACCCGTAAAATGCATTACTTGTGGTTGTAGAGGCTGCGCAAGTACTGACTAAACTATTTCATTTTATGTCAGATATATAATGCTTCATTAATTTATTGTACTTGTAGTTAAAATTAGAAAAGAAAAGTAAAGAGAAAAAAAGGCAATTTCACCTAATAAGTTAATAAAAAAGGGATAGGATAGTGGTAGGAGTGAGTTGTCCAAAAACAGTAACTAGTCCTGTCTATGTTCTTCATCTAGAAAAATGCAGAGTCTCTTCTTGATATCTTAGGAGGGGTAATATTGACATCCGTCTTTATTGGAGAATCAAAGAGACCATATCCGCCTGCTTTAAGACCTTCAATAACCGAGTACCGATCCATCATGTCTTCGCGGTCTTTCCTGTAGTCGGAATCTTTCATAGATTCAGCAGACGATGACATGACGGATAGAGTTGAAGACGAATCCGACTTACTGGTACTGCTGCCATTTGTATGCTTCAGTTCTCGGCGAACTACCTGGCAAACGTCCACTCCAAATACATCTGTTAGCGTGTCATCGAAACCGAACCGACTCACACCAGACGATTCAAAATACTGTCTTCTCTTTGCTTCTCTTTTGTCAGGTGAACCAAAGCAGGCCCTCGAGATCGCATCTTCTTCTTCGATTAATGACCTTCGTTTACCTAATCCGGCTGATGGCGATGTCATCAAATCCTCATACTCATGAAAAGGCACCGTCATGTTCTTGACCGCGGCTCTATGATTCCTTAACGATGTACTTGGTGACGCAAGAGTCCCAGGTGAAATTAAAACGCTAGAAGGAAGTTCAGATAATATACTATCAGAGGTAACATGTCGAGGAGTCGTACTATGAGTGGCCCCAGAAGGGAACTTCATCAATGTAGGGTCAAGTGATGCAGCCATACCTGCAGAAAGAGTTTCATCAGCGGTAGTATAAGGCATCCAACCACTTGTGGGAGCACTCAAATCGGGTATTCCGTTATGGTCGAGTATACCTGGAGCCGATAAATTCAGACTTTGCTGGTGAGGCCGTAGATTATGCTGTTGCTTGTTAGCTACACTGTTGAGAGGTGTCGAAACTGGTGATGCAGAAATTTGTCCGATTTTGCTTGGTGTGGTTCTCATCGTTAATAGTAGATCTGAGTTACCTTCACTGGACTTTGTAGGTGATATAGCATAAATATTGGTCGTGCTGAAGTGTTGTAAACCAATTGCTGTCTTGGTCCTCTTCAATAAAATAGGCGTCGAAGAACTCTCCTCAAAGTCAAACTCATTATGAGACCCTCGAACTCGCTTGGAAGTGTGGGCTTCTCCAGAGGGCTGGTGAGATTCTTCGACCGTTTCATCAACTTCAGATCCAGATTCCTCATCTTCGCCCTCATTCTCATCATTGTCCTCATCATCTGTTGACTGACCCTTAGTATTCTCCTGGTGGAATTTTTGAGATTGAGGTACAGGGCGTTGTATCATATCACGCATTCCTGAATTTATTGCCGTGTTGGCTCCTGAAAAGGACAAATTCTGTCGCTGCAACTGTCCATATTCCTGTGATTGTACTTGTACATATGATGGTTTGGTTTGTGAAAGGTTTCTAGCAGTAGGCGTAATGGCAGACTTTCTAACTGGTTTCTGTTTAACAAACTGATGTTCGCAACCAGGAACAACCAGCCAGTAATTACCCTTTCCAGGATCACTTTTTGGTCGTTCTTGCTTTTGGAACGCTTTGTTCAGACTTAAATTATGTCTAATCGAATTTTGCCAGCCACTAGCCGAGATGCGATACCACTCAAAAGTGTCGTTGATCCATTGATAAATCTGAGAGAGTGTCAATTTCCGTTCAGGGGATCGAAGAATAGCCATGCCAATCAATGCAGCATATGAGTAAGGAGGCTTTTTGCCGTCATCAGATATGTCTGGCATATCTTGAGGTTCTGGAATTATAATTTGGTCATCCTCGTCCACTGTCTGAATCTTTGACTGGTTGATTTCTAACGTATGATAAGATGGTGGTATCAGATCATTGTATGCAGGGCCAGCTTTCCTCATGTTATGTTGGCTACTTCTGATAGTTATTGAACTATTAAAAAGCATATTCTCTTTGTCATTTGTTTTTCTATATCGGCCAGACCGGGTTCCAGACAGGGTCGGTGTTTCGATCATATCATGCATGTACTCGCCGCCGTTGGTTGTGTCCATTCTCATCATATGAACGCCTGTACTAGTCGAATCATTATCGGTAGCAACTCTTGACTGACTACCTGGTGGTGTATTCAATACTGACTCTGTAACATCAGAAAGCTTATGATGATTATACGCATGACCGTGGCTATGACTGCCTTTAGCATCCAAAGGAGATTCATGAAAGTTGTGTGATGTATCCATTTGTTCAATAGCTGTCATCATTGTGGGTCCATGACCATTTCCACCAGACCATGGAGTGTTGTAGACGCTGGAATAGTTGTTGGTGTTGTTCAAATTGTTGTTGTTCAGTCCATCCAAAGGAGATTTACCATGTACTTTAATACCACTATTTGCTTTAGACATCACAGGGTGATTCCCCGATGAAGGCGGTGGTGGTAGGTGTACTGAAGTTAAGGATCTCAAAAGATTCGGATTGAACGACCCAGAATATTGGTTGGTAGAAGTTTTCTGCGGCAATGACATCTTGGTATATTTTGAAACCTAAAACTTCGACGGCGATAGTAGCAAAGGTACTATATGGGTCTGTAAGATAAATGTTAGTTTGTCTATGTCCTTTCAGGAGATGATGCTCAGGCAGATTCACGGCCAGGTACCAGAAAAAAACAGCCGTCTCAATCACACACACAAGTAAACACTTACTTATATCGAATAACACCCGGGATAAATATAACTTGAAGTCAACTCAGAAAGTAGATGCAAAATAATTTAAAGACGAAAAGTCTACGGTCTCAACCTGCAAAACCGCGGTATACTCTAGCGACTTCAAATCTCTTTGTGATATGTTTTCACCAAGACAAGCAACAGAAAAGGAAGAAAACGAGCTAAAAGGAGAGGTATTTCCGTAAAAGATAGTACAAAATTAATAATTAAACGGGGTATAAAGAAATAAATATTGAAGCCCAAACTATCAGTTTGTTAATAGCTGGTTTGTGGTATCTTTTACTGTGCTTTATTAAACCAATCGTGAAGTGGAGGTTGGCAAGTTTTTGAGGCGCTAAAATCGTCTTCCTCTCTCCGGCTGGGCGTGCGCGCGCAAAGAACGCGTGAAGACGCGGTTACGCATACCCAACTACATCCGGGTAACCTCTTCCGCGAACTATGCAGGCATCTGTCGATCAAGCGGATAGAAACAAAATAATTTTGAAATTTCTGACCGAGCTAAGATTAGTTTTATATTTATTAAGCCTTAAAAGTTGGTAAACGAAGTAGCTGGATTTATTGTATTAATTTGTTTGTTTTACTCTCTGGCATTGGTCTTCATCTCGGATGATCGTTAGTGATGATGCTTGCTGCAGTTTACCACATGCTCCACAGATATTGTTTTCACCTAATAAGGTTGTTTGCTCTGGCCAGGAATGATTTCCAGTGCCGATAAAAATACACTTTTAGATCATGGGTCTTTGCGACCGGTATGTCGGGGATATAACGCTCAAGCGGAAGGACGAAAAGGCTTTTACCAAAAGCTTATTTCATTGTCCCATATTCTAAAACTGCCACAAGCCAACTTCGAGAACCAAAGAAATCTGTTTCTTTACTTCAGATAAAACAAACAAAAAAAGCTGCCTCTAATCATGTCATCATGCTTGCTATTGTGTTTCCTTATCGTCGGCCCACCCAGCTCAAATACCGGCCTCTCATTGTTCCTCTCGCTATTAGCTGGTTTGCTAAGTTACATTCCGATCTGTCCCAATTTAGACAGTTTTTGCCTAATCGAGAAACTAAGGCCCAAGCCCGCATCAAAGTCCCGACGATCTCAATGTGCGGTAATTGGTTATGCACCGATCTTCAGGGAATGTTCTCATATATATCACAGTTCTAGATAGAGAACATGACAATGTGCTTAATATACTTTGTAGAACATGTATAATTTGGCACCACTTTTCTGTAGTGGTTTGATGACTATGAATTCCAAAGCAAAGTTTAACCAGATGAGTACTTCCAGTCAGTAAATAGTTTTTCAGATACACCCGCACTTGGTGGTGCACTAGGTGGTAGGTAGGCATTAGATTACTACAAGAAAGGCTCACAAAAAATTAAACCATTCGTAATATTGTAAGACAATTAGGAATATTTTCAAATACTCCTATTCCTTGGCCAAAACTTCTTTCATATCCCATTCTTTTAGTTCATAACTCGTTCATAATCCATCCGGTTAACAATTGTCTCAGATTACCAACGGGCTTGGTGAAAGTTCCTTCAGGCACCAAACCAAACTCATGCCTCCCAAACGAGTGCTCGCTCAGTTACTACCGAGAATTCTCATCAATAAGCCACTAAAACAATATAACCAGTATTCTTAAGTGAAATCTTATATATTCTGAAATAAATAGAACAATTCTGTAAGTTTAGTATGCAATTGTAAAATTGGCCACGGCCAAATCCCCGAGTTCCTATGATCAAAAATTCTTTGAAAGCGTGATCTCCAAACAAAACGCTTAGTCTTAAAATTCCTCATATAGGTATGTTCTTGGTAATCAAACCTAAAGAAAAATATAGGGAGAGCATTCAACCATTTCGGCTATACCTGAAGAAGAGTATAGAATTTCGGAGATGACTAATATCATGTTATCCCGTATTTCTTCTGTTTCCCGAAAAAAAGTCTTCCGACGGTTTTCTGAGTTCTGTTGTAAGTGCCCCGATAATTACTAATCGGAGTTATCAGAACTCGGACTTAGCCCCACTCAAAAACCAACTTACTCGGTAGCTTCCCACAGAGCGAAACTCAATAGCTGATGATGGTGCGGCTTGTTTGATTTTATCTCCGAGTATGTCTGTCTATAAAAGGCATCTGGTCACTTAAATAATTTGACTTTATTTACGTATATCAGTAACAACAACTACTCTCTATATAAATAATGCCTTCTTTATCTGGTATAGGACGTGGGCTCTCAAATATAGGACGGACGCTTTCCGCTGGCTTTCCTTATTTTCCGGCGCCTACTTTAACGGATGCTAATCTTGCTGATCAAACAGGCAAGGTTTATCTTGTGACGGGGTCTACGACTGGTATCGGTTTTATTGTTGCCAAGTATCTTTATGGCAAGAATGCAAAGGTTTATATTACTGGTCGTACTGTTGAAAAAGCTAAGAAGGCAATTGATTCAATCAAAGAAGAGTATCCTAATTCTAAGGGCGAACTTGATTTTATCAACTTCGACTACACTGATTTAACCTCTGTTAAGCCTGGCGTTGCAAAGTTCCTTGCTAATGAGACTAAGTTGAATGGAATTGTGCACAATGCTGGTGTTATGTACCCTCCTAAGGGAAGTCTCACACAGCAGGGTTACGATTTGCAACTTGGCGTCAATTGTTACGGAGCTCAACTTTTGCAGAAGTTTTTGGATGACATCATCATACGAACGGCTGAGAATGAGCCTGTTGGTTCTACTCGAATTGTGTGGTTATCTTCAGCCGGTCATTTTATGTCTCCTCCGAAAGGCTACAAGCCTGAATGGTTTGAGAAAGGTGCTACTAGAGATGTCAGCACTGAAACTCTTTACTTTCATAGTAAGGCAGTCAATATTTATCAAGGATATATGTGGAAGAAACATCATCCTGGTAGCAAAGTGTTGTCTTTGGCTGTACATCCTGGTATTTTGCGGTCTGAGCTTGGTCGGCACATGAGTCGTGCGTCTCTATTGTTATATAGTTGGCTTCTGTATGACCCGAAGTTTGGTGCGTATACTGAACTTTACGGGTTGGCTTCCCCGGAGATTACTCCTGAAAATGTTCTTCCTTATTATACTGCGTGGGGTAGGCCGTCAGCTGCAAGATCCGATATCCAAGAGGCTTTGGAGACGGATGGTGAAATTGTTTGGAACTTACTTGAAGATAAAGTCAAGGAGTTTGCTTGATTTATTTCAATGCTATTAAGGACTGTTGACTTTGTATGCTTTGCCTCTTTCAATTTCACATTTTGACCTTGCTAACTACTCTCTGCTTGTTCTTGGATCTGCCGGACGGGCATAAAAATGATATCTTCTATGGATACGATATATGAGATCTTTTTCCATTGCTATTTTGAGACTCGTATTTTATTCTTTTTATCTATTTTCTAAATATATATTTCTCGGTTATTTGCTTTCGTATATACAACAGTTATTTAGCCCACACATCACTTAAAACTGCACATCGACTAGAAAGCCAATATCAGCAGAAAACAGCTGTTTATATCAGAAAACTGAAATATAGGCTTGAGTTAAACCAACTCAAAGTCGTATTTTTTCGTTTAGATTAAAATGCAAATTGATCGAGGAATTTGCCAAGTCACTACTTAAGGCAATGATCGACCAACAAGATGAAATCGATGCGCACGGCTGAAGCCAAAAACAAGAAAAGATTACCCGGAAACGGCAGATGTTAAAACCGTGATTGTTACCCGGAAGAACATAGAAACCAACAAGCTTGAGCCGAGTTAACATGGAAAATGCGGGGGTGAGAAGAGAAGAGACATATATTACCGATATATATTTGACAGTTGGTTGAAATCTATTGCACCCAGTTACAACAAACAAATCATTATCGATTTTGGATTAAAAGCCCATCACTAGTACAGCCGGTTATTACTATGTCCGATACTAAAACCAGCGGAATCACATACTCCACCAGTGGTATTATAGCCACTATAACCATCAATAAACCTGAGCAGTTCAACGCATTAGGTTTCTACGAATATCAAGCCATTGATGAATACGTACAGAAAGCTGCAAATGACCCAGATACTATTATCACCATGATCCAAGCATCCGGAAAGTTTTTTTCTGCAGGTGCCGACGTCAAAGGTGCTTCTAGTAGTGGTCCACCTTATGATCCATCCAAGTCAGACGAAGCAAACTATCTTGAACAGCGACGGTTTTTTACTGCAAACTTTGGTGCAAGGAACTTATCTATTGCCAATACGCTATTTGAACATCCCAAGGTATTGATATGTGCTTTGAATGGGCCTGTAATCGGATTAAGCGCAGCCATCGTTGCATTATGTGATTTAATCTATGCCGTTGACTCAGCCTTTCTACTGACACCTTTTTCAAACATTGGCCTTGTGAGCGAGGGTGCCACTTCTTTTACGTTAGTAAAACGACTAGGCCTATCCCTAGCAAACGAGGCACTGCTATCGTCAAAGCCCATTAGTGCCAAAAGGTTACATGCAGTTGGTTTTGTCAACCAATTGTTTCCTTCATCTCAATTCGATTCCACAGAGAAGTTCAATACTCATGTGGCGAACACATGCAGAAAAACCTTCGAAGGACTCGATCCTGATTCCATCAAGCAGATCAAAGAGCTGATTAGAAGGACCCAAAGATCTGGGTTCACAGATGCTAACCATGCAGAGATCATTGGTGGAATAGAGAGATTCTCCCTTGGAATTCCTCAAAAGAGATTTGCTTCATTAGCAGCAAAAGACCTTAGACATAAGCTTTAAATAGCCAATACAATGCACATACAGTGAGAGTAATAGAGTGAAAGGGCAGATCAGACGGCATATCCTTATTGGCGTCGGTTCATCAAAAATGCATCAATAATAAAGTAAGAAAACCTACTTCAACAATTCTACCCGTTTGACTTCGTCAGGATATTCATCTACCTCTGAAGTGTAAAGCACCGGCACATTGTACTCCTCAACTGGGATGGGTGATGCATTTGGTACGGGCTTATTCTTTCTGCCCTCCTGCTTAGCTTGTGATGCGATTAAGAAACAGCCAGCTACAAAAATAATGCCAGTCAGCCCTCGTCTCGTAGCTTGCCATCGAAGAGCCTCTATATCAGACTTAACATCGGAGTTGATATCAGTGGTGATCTTATTGTTCAGCTCTTGAATCTTAAGCATAATACTGTTCTCGTCAGCTTTGGTTGAATCTTTACGATCATTGACATCCATTTGTAAGTCCGATTTCAAATCATTTAATAAGTCATTCATTTCATTCTGAAGAAGTTCAAAATCCCGTTGCAGCCGACTAAGATACGAACGCATCTGTTCCGCCTGGGATTCTCTTGACGTCTGTATATCGTTTCTTATCTCCGAACAAGCGGCCTCAAACAAGTATGCTTCATTCTCAGCTGCCCAAGCAGGAATACTCTGTTCTTTTATCTCTTTCATAGTCTTTAGCATGAGTTCTTTGATTGTCCTCATAAGCATATCAGCCTGACCATCAGTAAAACCGGCATACTTCAAACTGGTGTACATCTTCTGGGTATCAAAGTAATATCTATCAGGAGGCGCATCATCCTCACTTCTGTCCTTGGCAACCTCTATTTCTTTTGTTTGAACATTCATGCGATCCAAATCATCTGGGCCATCTGCTTTGGATATACTTTCTAGTAATCTCTGTGATGCTTCGCCAAAAATCTGATCGCCGCCTTTAGGAGCATCAGGTATTTCCTGAGAACCATCAGAAATCGCATTATTCGTGGAATTATCCGTGGAATTGCCCGCCGAATTATTCGTGGAATTAACCACAACGTTATCCGTGGTATTATAACTTCCAGACGCTTCTTTTGCATTCTCAGAAGTAGAAATGTTGGCATTTGAACTTGTATTCGGGCTCGTACTTTGAGAGTTGGAGCCATTATCGGGACTCAAGCTGGACGAATTTGCTTCTTCTGCATCTTTGCTCTTTCCTTTTGCTACTGAACGCCTCTTTTTAATAGGATTCTTATTTTGTTCTGGTGGTATGATAGTTTCTGGCGTACTACCAACCGAATATAGAGGCTTCGGCTCAGTAGAAGATGGATATTGGACGGGTATAGATCTCCGAAACCAAATAAGGCTCGTAGAATGCAGTTGACGGCTACTGCCACTGTGCAGCAGAGACCGCCCGATCACATTTTTATATCCAAGCATGTCAACTATGCGCCCTCTTAATGAGTAATATATATTGTGATGGAATATTAGCGATATACAACAATCAGGATGAGGTGGAGAAGAGAAGGTTTAACCAATTCTTACTTGGGAAGAATCAAGTCAGACACTACTAAATGTCGACGATAACGACTAAAGTATTGGTGAAGAAACAAATATTTAATACATAGGTTATTAGTGTTAATTATTTTTTGAGTAGAGTAGATAAAATGACCTTTATAACCAGGATATTTGGAAATTTCATAAAAAAAAGTTGTATATCAAGTAGGGGATAAATAAGTACAATATCATGTAAGGAGAAACATATCTATCAGTGATCTAACCCTCTAAAGTTAAATTATACGCATGAATGCTGTTCTCATAGAAAATCGCCTTCTTATCTTCTTCTGTAGCTGATACCAATTCTAGAAGCTTCTCCGATATCTCCATCCATAACTTGATAGGGCCATCACCACCTCCTAACTCACTGACAGGCCAATCACTACCCCATATGATCCTCGACGGCCCCCAGTTTTCCCAAAACACTCGGAACCATGGATATATTCGATTTATAGCCTCATCTGTATCGCCTTGAACACTTTCAGGAAGTTCAGAGAAGCCGCCAGATAGCTTTACAAAGGATCTAGGACTATTCTTGTTCAACAGCTCTATACTAGACTTCCAGTTTTTAAACGTATCACTTAATAAGGTCTCTGATCCCGAAATAGTATAGTCTGGTTTTGTGAGGTGATTGATAATGAAAACAGCGCCTTTGGAGACACTCTTGGCTAACTCTACAGCTTCTTCGATCTGCCATAAACCACCGGACCTTAAATCTATTCCAAGATCGAAAACATATCCTTTTGACGTTAAATAGTCGATTCCTTCAATGAAATGGGAATTTAACATTGTACCTTTAGGTTTGTCTTGAACAAGATACCGGAATCCTTTAACCCGAGAAGCAAACACAGACGGCTCGAGACTTTGCATTTTCTTTAGATACTTGCTCAATTGATTCTTTCCAAGTGGAACAGGTGCCCATGGAATTATTCCAATCAATATAGACGGTCCTTCTTGCAGAGGATCTCCTTCTCCGCTGTCAGCAGTGGTTTTCTTAAGTACGACTCTACTCAAATAAGCAAATTCTTCCAATGGTTCTTTCCATGACTCTTCATCAAGGCCACTCTTTCTATCTACTTCCACAAATATCAATCCTTTGAAGTTTCCATGGACTTCTTTGCTGCGTTCAAGATATTCTTGGATCCTATGGTTGGCATAGAGACTCAGATCTGGTGTCATCCAAGCCAGCTTATCTAAATGGGGTTCTGCGAACAAATGCACATGAGAATCAATATAATCCATCCTATGATATAGATTGAATTAAGGTAGGAAGAAATGTAAAAAAAAGAAGTCAATTACAGTGAAGGTCCCCCCGCGTTTGTTAAATCATACCTATTTCGGTAAGTTATTAGTGCGACCTTCCGTTACGGAGTATGGGATCGTGGGGGGTAATGATCGTCAACGGGAACATGTAGTATGTATAATCTTTTATCTTACCTAAAACATACAACATAAAACATAGAAAAGGATAGAAACCATCAGCAGTAAAATAGATGTAGACATGTAATTTAATTAGTAGGAATTTTGGTTTTCCAGAAAGAAAATGATGGAAGTACCTTTTTGCTTATTTGTACAGAACTGTTTTCTTGCTACCAGAGGTATACTACACAAGTAGCTGTCATCAACCGATCACAGATACGAATTCTAGCATCCTTCCGAAGTTTCCTGGATTTTAAAGGAACTTTGTCACCTAGTCCGTATACTCTAGCAGACAAAGTTATAAATATGTGATAAACTGACACATCTACTTAGAGTGCACTCTTGTACTCAACAGCAGCCTCATCGTCAATCACAAACATACAGTTCTTATGTAATCGCATAAACGAGCCAGGGCAATCAGGCCCAATTTCTCCAAGTAAAGAGTTCTTGACTGCATTGGCTTTAGCCTTGCCGAAGGCGAGAATGATGACTTCTCGAGCACCTAGCACGGTGGATATGCCAACCGACACAGCATGACGGGGTACATCATCAGGAGAGGCAAAGAATCGAGAATTCGCAACGATAGTTGATTCTTCAAGAGCAATCTTTCTTGTCACGCTGTCGGCAGTTGATCCTACTTCATTGAAAGCAATATGGCCATTTGGGCCGATTCCTCCCAGGAACAGGTCAATACCTCCAATAGCTTTGATTTTTTGCTCATATTGTTCACATTCTTTCTCGATATCCTCGGCTTGGCCATTGGGAATGTTAATGTTCTCTTTAGGAATGTCAATGTGATCAAAGAAGTGGTGGTTCATGAAGTAATGATATGATTGTTCATTGCTAGGGTCTAAGCCAACATATTCGTCCATATTGAATGTAACTACATTTTTGAAGCTAACTTCTCCAGCTTTGTTCTTCTCAACCAATCGCTTGTAGACTCTTTCAGGGGATGAGCCTGTAGGAAGCCCCAGAACAAATGGTTTTCCGTCGGAAGACTTATGACCATTGATTTTATCGATAATATAGTCGGCTACAAAAGTACAGCCTTCGGCAGAGGAAGGGAAAATTTTGGTCGAACTTTTAAAAAAAAATTGTTAGTATTTTACTGATTTGGTGCATACTCATTGACAAGACATGTTCAGATCAAAGCTGACATACATTCAAATCCGGATCAGAAAACTAAGCGAGCCTACTCAAGTACCAAAAAAAAGCGCTAATATTTAACCCAATATTCTCACTATAAGATTGCAATAAAATTTCCGAGTTTTCCGGGATCATTCGTTTAGACGACCTTAAATATCGTATTCTACCTACCTCATTTTTGAGAAGTTGTAGTCTTGAATTAATAGATCAAGATAAGGACGACGACTCTAAGATAAGAAGCGATTATGATTTCGTATTCTCCACTATAAAAGCAATGTAAAAATAAGCAACAAGAGGATCAGAGACAATCTTCGGAATACAAAGACAATTTATATCAGAAAGAATTGGCTGACAGAAAATTTATTTATGTCCGCGATTTTCACTGTAACCTCTAGTAGTCGTGGGTAGTATTGAGACCCTGGGATGTTGCAATTGCGTAAGACTTAATTCCACCAGTAGAAGGGAAAGTCACCCGTCGATCAGCAATTCTAGTGATCCACTAAAAGACGAGCAAGAATGAATTATCACCCTTTAAATGTCATACATTTCATTCCAGCATATTAATTAGTAAAATAAGAAATTCCAAAGATATCAAAGGAGAGTAGAAGAAAAGCGGCCGGGATTATTGGACTTTCACATGGTTGTCTGCACAGCCGTGCCGATGATACCGCCGCACCTAAACAGCCGCTGCCATCTTTGGGCATAATCATCAACAACCGATCCCGATCTTCCTTTCTCACCCATACCATACGAAGTTCGACAGTTTTGATAAGAACTAGGCTTAGATATTCTATTTCTGTAAAAACTACAGGAGATTAATACAACTAATTTTTAGGCCGATTTCGCCGTAACTACCCAGATTCTCTGCTGATTACTTGCTCAATGTGATTGCACTATGCAATTTACCGCCCAAATTCGGTTCTCACCTCTAGATGAGCAACAGCTTTGAAGCAATACCAGCAACAATACTAACTAAAGATGAACTTCGACATTCCCTCTACTTCAAAGAGCCTTTATAATACGAGCCCCTATGCTCATGGTCAGTCTAACGATGTGGCTTCCGCTGATGCTTCTCATCCCTATGCTACTAATGGCTCGACACATTATAACCAGTCCAACAGGGATGGATTCAGGACACCATACGTTAACCCCTCTTTGCTAGGAATTATTGGTCGTGATCCAATTGACCAGTTCTTCTTAGACAGTAGTGGCCCTGAAATAGTACAGCTAGTCTCTGAGAAATATCCATCTTGGTGTTATGGATTTGGTAGTTCATTGAAACCACTTGAACCGGATAAAGACCCTTTGTCACTATTGAAAATCAGACACATATTTGTCGATCTTCAGCGGCGTTTCGGGTTCCAAAGAGATAGCATGTTGAATATTTTCGACTTATTCATGTCCTATTTGGAATCAAGAGCTAGCAGAATGAGTAAGCACCAAGCACTGAGATCTTTACACGCAGACTTTATTGGAGGCGAGAATGCGAACTATCGAAAATGGTACTTTGCTTGTCAGTTGGATATCCATGATGAGGTAGGCTTCAGCAATGTTGATGAACATGGCGAATTGACTCCAGATTTTCAGAAGCGTCTTGAGAAAACTGAAGTCGCTTCTGGCACTTACAATTATGCACCGGAAACGGCATTCAAAAAATGGAGATCTCAGATGTCTTTACTTTCTGATGAGTCCAGAATAGCACAAATAGTCTTATATTTGTTGTGCTGGGGTGAGGCCAACCAGCTAAGGTTTATGCCGGAGTTCCTTGATTTTATTTTTAAATGCCTTTACGACAATTATGCAGAAGAGAAGTACAACAAGCTAGAAGTTGAGGAAGGGCATTTTCTAGACTCAATTGTGAGACCGATATACATGTACTATAGAGATCAGATCTACGAAGAAGTGAATGGCCAACACGTTCACCGCGAAAAAGATCATAAAGATATTGTGGGATATGATGACATGAATCAGATTTTTTGGTACAGACAAGGTATATCACGAATTAAAACATTCGAAGGCTTGTCGATTCTTGAAAAACCCAAGGAGGAGAGATACTTTTCGCTTCCTAATATCCAATGGTCGAAAGTCTTCTATAAGTCTTACAAGGAACGGAGATCCTGGTTACACATGTTTATCAATTTTAACAGAATATGGATACTTCATCTGGGAATGTTTTGGTTCTATACAAGCTTTAATTCATCTTCTCTCTACACAGTCAATTACCAGTACACGATGGACAATGAGCCCCCACTTCACCGCTGGTGTTCAATTGTAGCAGTAGGCGGTGGAGCGATAGGCCCTTTGGTTAATATACTGTGCTTGTGCTTCGAGAGGATCCTATTTATTTCTCGCAAGTGGCCTGGATCCCAGAGAATCTGGACCAAGTTGCTAGTTTTGGTGTTTGTTCTCGCCCTTAACGTTGGTCCTACTGTGTGGATTATAGGATTTGTGACGAAAGTTTATGATGACAATATTGCTAATATTGTTGCTATAATCCAGTTAGTAGTGGCCATTATAACTTGGGCATACTTTTCCACCTCCCCTCTCTGCGATGTGAAACCATTCTACGGACTGAACAGTAAAAAGGCTAAAAAAGACCGCAAGTTTCTTGCTAATCACTTCTTCACCAGTTGTTTTGCCAGGTTATCTGAAAGTGATAGGCTGATATCATTCTCCCTTTGGTTCTGTGTATACATCGCCAAGTTCTCTGAATCCTACTTCTTCTTAACTTTATCTATCCGGGACCCTATTCGAGAACTTTCCATTTTGGACCTAAACTGTACGGATGAACCCGGAATGGACTCCTATTTATGCAGATTTCAACCGCTTTTTCTGCTAGCGATTATGGTTCTAACAGATTTGGTACTATTTTTCCTCGATACTTACCTTTGGTATATTATATTCAACACTATATTCTCTGCTGGTCGGCTGTTTTATCTCAGAGGATCAATATGGACCCCTTGGAGAGATATTTATTCTCAGCTTCCGCAGAGACTATTCTACAAGCTTTTAAATACGGGAAATCCAGTACCATCCGAGTTAAGAGGCTTGATGACCGCAAGGGTCTGGAATCCAATAATCTATTCCATGTATCGTGACCATCTTATTCCTCGAGAAATCTTACCAAAAGTTCTTTTCTTACCGGAAAATTTGCCACCAGAAATTAAGCATCAAAGTCCTGGCAGCAGAAGTGTCTCTGGATCCTTGCCAGCAATGCTAGATCCTTGCTTTTGCGGATCTCCAGACGGCCAGATCTTCTCCAATACTACATTTGAAGTCCAATCAGAAGCCGAAAGAAGGATATCATTCTTTGCACAGTCTTTGACCATACCGCTGCCTGATACCGTCCCAGTTGAGAATATGCCCTCATTTACAGTACTAGTGCCGCATTACAGTGAGATCATTATGTTATCTGTTAAGGAGATAATACGTGTAGCGGACTCTCATTCTCAGATCAGTCTGCTTGAGTACTTACAAAGGTTGCATCCTATGGAATGGAGATGCTTCGTGAAATTTGTTTCGTCTATGAATGACACAGAAAAGGAGCTGTTGTTGTCGGATGATGACAAAGATCGTACGTCTGTTGTGAGTAACAGGCACGAGAAACATCCTGATACAAAAGATGGAGCTGTACGTATATCGTCACCAAAAAATCCTCAAAAAAATAAACAGATGGATGAAAGTTCCGATTCAACACGTCCTGATGATCCGAGTGATCTACCGATGTATTGTATCGGGTTCAAGAACTCTTCTCCGATGGATCAGCTACAGACACGTATCTGGGCATCTCTGAGAACTCAAACGCTTCTAAGAACTATATATGGGTTTATGAAGTATTCTGATGCCATTGATATTCTTGAAAAAGCGGAGCTGGGATCAACGACTGATACTGGAGTTAAAGGAGCCCAGCTTCCGGAACAAGCTATTTCGACAAGGAAGTTTCGGCTTATAATCGCAGCTCAAAGACTGATAAATTTCGACGAACAGGAGAGAAATGATATCGATTTTGTACTGAGAGCGTTCCCGACAATACAGGTAGCTTATATTGATGAAAAATCAAATCTTGAAGGAGAAATGATCTACTATTCGTGCCTGATCGATGGTTCTTGTCCGTTATTGAGTGACGGAACTCGCAAACCACGTTATATGATTAGATTATCTGGTTACCCAATATTAGGTGATGGAAAAAGTGACAATCAGAACAGCTCCTTAATATTTCACCGCGGAGAGTATATTCAGCTCGTGGATGCAAACCAAGATAATTACCTCGAGGAGTGCCTTAAAATCAGGAACGTGTTAGCTGAATTTGAGGAGATAGGCTCTATCAATTCATCTTCTATGAATAGAGATCCTTATGGGCCTTCCAAAGAACCAGTCGCAATTGTTGGAGCGAGAGAATACATATTCTCAGAAAATATAGGAGTTCTAGGCGATATAGCTGCAGGGAAGGAACAGACCTTCGGAACCTTATTTGCGAGAACATTGGCTAAGATAGGCGGAAAGTTGCATTATGGCCATCCAGATTTCCTGAACGGTATCTTCATGTTGACCAGGGGAGGAGTATCAAAGGGGCAACGCGGCTTACATCTGAACGAAGACATATATGCCGGAATGAATGCATTAATGCGCGGTGGACGTATCAAACACTCTGAGTATATTCAGTGTGGTAAAGGGAGAGACTTAGGTTTCGGCTCCATATCCAATTTCACCACAAAAATTGGAACTGGTATGGGTGAACAGATGCTCTCTAGGGAGTACTACTACTTAGGTGCTCAGTTGCCTATTGATAGATTCTTGTCGTTTTACTACGCACATCCTGGATTTCATATCAACAATATGTTTATCATTGTGTCCTTGGAGCTATTGCTTCTCATTCTCATCAACCTAGCGATGATGTTTCAAAGAGCACCGAGTATCTGCAAATATAACAAAGATGTACCAACCACTGATCCACATGAACCTGTCGGCTGTCAAAACCTCATACCTATACTTGAATGGGTACAGAGATGTGTACTATCAGTAATGGTAGTATTTTTTATTTCTTTTTTACCTCTATTTGTTCTAGAGCTCACAGAGAGAGGAATCTGGAAATCGGTCACCAGATTTGCCAAGCATTTGGGTTCCTTTTCCCCACTCTTTGAAGTGTTTATTTGCCAGGTTTATGCAAAAGCACTCATTCATGATCTTTCACTTGGCGGAGCCAAATATATCTCAACAGGTAGGGGATTTGCTACTAAAAGAGTACCTTTCACAGTGCTCTATACGAGATTCGCACTGCAATCAATATACTTTGGAGCCAGATCAAGTCTTGTTCTGGTAATAGTCAGCAGTGAGATTTGGAGAGCTGCATTATTATGGTTTTGGCTTACTACAGTTTCTTTATTGCTGGCCCCATTTTTCTTCAATCCTCATCAGTTTTGTGCTCCCGAGTTCATTCTGGATTATCGGCACTTCTTCAGGTGGTTTGGCCGAGGAAATAGGAAATGGCACAGCGATTCTTGGATTGGGTATATAAAAGAGAACAGAGCCAAAATCACTGGATACAAGAGAAATACCAAAGCAGATATATCGTCACAGGACAGATCCAAGGATGTTATCAAACCGGGCTTTTGGAGCATTCTTTGGTGCGAAGTTGGTGGTTCGCTCTATATTGTACTCATCACAGTGCTAGCTACCGGCCCTGGTACAGTCAGTGAAAACAAGGATACAGTGATAAGTGTGTATCCTTTTATGACCGTTTTACTTATTGCGCTAGGCCCCATTCTGGTGAACTCTGTGGTTTTGCTGACTGCTCTACTCGTCTCGCTGGTACTTGGACCTATTCTGTCGTCTATTTCTCGAAGAAAGAAATCCGAAGAAAACGGAAACACAGCCATAAAGACAGGCTCAGAGATATTTTCATCCAGTATAGCACATTTTGCTCATACTATGGGAATAATCGTACACTTGACATTCTATTATTTGGCATGGATCTGCCAAGAATGGGATTTTCAAAGTTCTCTGACAGTATTTTTATCGGCGATGCTTCTGCAGTCATTCATATTCAAATTCCTGACAGTCGTACTATTGACTCGTGAACCGAAACATGATATAGTTAACAGAGCTTGGTGGGGAGGTACATGGCTCAGCTCAAAACTGGAATGGGGCCTTGTTGTAACTCAGCCATTTAGAGAATTTCTTTGTAAGGTGGTGGAGATGAGCTTCTTTGCTAGGGACTTTGTTTTAGGACACTGTATCTTCTTTTTGCAATTACCGGCGCTATTGATTCCCTATATGGATAAATGGCACAGTATGATCCTCTTTTGGCTAGTACCTAGTCGACAGCTTCAAGCACCAGTTTTTTCTAGACGAGAACGGGCACAACGAAAGACTGCGATAATTTTGTACTCATTTGTCATTGTGATTATGCTGATCCTTATAATTGGACTGCTAATCGTACCCTGCATCCTGCCTGATGAAGTTAAGCAGATGGTTACAGAGTTGGTGGTACCTTACCTTGAGATACCATATACTTTGTGCTTTTAGACCCACTGTGTCTTTATATCCTCAGGTATATCGAATAAGGAGATAAGCTTCTTGATGTTGGATGTCATGAACATTCTAGCAAGTGCAAATCTTGGGCATTTCGGAAGTTCGATTAATAATTCAACTACATGCCGCGACCATTCATTTCGAGACAACCCAGAATCATTTTCATAGAGGTAGAGCGCAGAGTTCACCAAAAAATCTAGCAGATCATACTCAACTCCTTTCGCGCAAATATTGCGGAAGTTGGCTCCGCTTATAGAGAATATAAATTTGTATGCATCTGGAAGCTGGTCAGGTGTGCAACGCAGAACTTGTGAGAGATTATAGACATCCATTTCAGAAGGGGGAATAAATGAATGTATCTTATGATCTGACTGTGATTTCGGTTCTGGTGATACAGATGGTGCCTGCGATTCATAGTACTTTTTTGGAAGTGTGTTCTCGATGCTAATAGGGATTGACTTTATAGTTTTAGGCTCTTCATTCAACAAAATTTCAACAGCTTCAAGCTCGTTTTTCAATGTTGCATTATCAAGATCTTTCGCTAACCCTGACTGAAGATTTCGTTTCGCATTGGTAAGATCCCCAGTCTGCTTCAAACAAATACCTAGTCTCCAATAGAGCTTGACTTCTGATTTGACGTCGGGTCTCTGGGATACCACTGCTAAACCTTGCTTTGCTGCCTCAATGCCTTTGTTCCACTCCTCGAGTTTTATAAAACAAGCAGCCAAGTTAGCATAGTATGTAGGCACCAGAGGATCAAGATCAATGGCCTTTTTGTAGTAGCTAGCAGCCCCGGACCAATTTTTTGAAGTAAACTCAGTATTTCCTAGAAAAAAGATTAGAATGGAAATTAATGCAAAATTTCAAAAACAAACGATTCTTCACTTACCTTTTTGTTTGAGTTGTTCAGCACTCATTGTGTAATTACAGGAACAATTCAATTGGTTTGAGTGGTAAAATGTTAGGATTCTGAATTTTGTGTGAGTTTTATCTGCGGCTCAGGAATATCTCTAACAGAATCAGATCCGGGAAATATATAAAAGACCATATACAATAAATAAATAACGCTATAAAAGCTAAAAATACAATGCTCATTGAAGACGGATACCAGGCCGCTTTCTATCCTTAGTGTCCACGGAATTAACATCAAAAATACTCTGTGCTTCTTTCCGTTTCTCTTCAGCTTGTTTCTTCAGCTGCTTTTCCACCTTCTTCTTGCCAGATTTATTACCATGGAACTGATGCGACAGCTGTTTATAGGCATCTTTAGTAGACAAAACATTTCCCTCTTCATCTCGATATTCTATTTTGATGTTGGGCTTGTAATCAGCAAACATCTTCCGCGATTCTTTAGCCCATTCTTCCTCAAATTGCTGTTTCTCAAAGGCTAAGATCTGCTCTTTGTCTCGAGCATTCAATCTGTCAAATCCTGTATCTTCACGGGCTTCAAGTCTTCGTCTGTCAAACTCAATTCTAAATTCAATCATTCTCTTTTCAATTTTTTTCTTCCAATCTTGTTGTGCCCTTATGTCAGCAGCATTAATGTCCTCTTCTTGAGCGGTTCTAGTGATTCCCTTGGACTGGGCAAGTTTTAAGGCCTCTGCAACCCCACCGCCCACTGAGAAGTCATCTGAAGTTTCTGAGTGCACAGATTGAGATTTATCGGCCATAATAGTATCAACAGGTTCATCCTTGACTATAGAATCGGCCATAAGACTTTCACTAGCAGGCTGGACGGTTTGGACTGTATCATGTGCAAGCTCAATAGACTCATCTTCTTTGGCTTGCCTTACAAGCCCTAAAAAGTCTGTTGTAGTGCTTACGACCACACCATCAGATAAGACATCCGCAGAATCCTTATGCTGCGAAAGCTTCTCAACAAGCTCCTCGGCTCGTAATACATTCATTTTGTTCCCAGATTTGAGAACTTTACGCCTGGCAGATCCCAAAAGGTCTTGGAGATAATTGTCATCTTCTTCAGCGTTATATTTTTCGGTAACTTCGTCATTCTCTAACCTTCTCCTTTTCGGTGCTGATGTGTTTTTCTTGACCTTAAATTTCTTGAATTTTACAGGAGCTTGCTGATAATCGGAAGACGCATTGTCTTTGGACAACTCATCAAAGTCAATTGTAGCTTTCATGCCTTTATTAGCTCGATTATCATCGGATTTTCTAGTCTTTTTTTCACTGCCATTTGTGCCCTTGATACTTGATCCATTCAGAATTACAAATTCTTCCTCCTGTTCCCCCTCGGAGTCTGCATCTTTCATAATATCATCAAGATCATCAAATTTAGACGTTCCCTTTTCAGCTTCCAATTTGTCTTTAAGATCCTTCTTTTCTTGTAAATCTGCAGACACCAGTTCGTCGGCATCACTATCAGAACCTTCATCTCCTAAAACAGACTTGTCTTTCAATGTCAATATTGTTCCAGCCTTCAAGGACTCAATATCACTAAGCTTATGTGCAACTTTAATGCCTTTCAAATTCTCGGAGTCGTAGCTATTTTCGTTTTGTTGATGTTCTTCTTCAAAATCTACTACGCTCGATAGTTTCTTCTTCTGACGGAACTTCTTAAGCCAAGACTTTGAATCAGTTTCAGCGCCTTGCTCTGCAATTCCTGTTTCTTGGTCAAGTCGTCTCTTTCTTTCAACTCTTTCTTTGACTTCCTGAACCTTCTTCCTGATCCTATCCTGTTCTTTAACTCTCCGTTCTTGATCTTTCATTACGAGCCAGTTTTCATGCTCATCATTATCGTTTGAATCATTTGAACCGGAATTTATCGGAATCAGTGTGAGACCAAGTTTTTCTCTAATTTTGTTGGTTTCTTCAATTGATATGCTTTGGACATTTAGGTCCTGATCATCATGTACTTTCACATCATCAGCGGTTGAGATACCATCGTTGTTTAGCACATCAGATGAAGTGCTACTTGACAACTTTTCAGGCTCTATAGGAGCTAAGCCAAGACTACGGCGTATCTTGTTAGTCTCATCTAAGCTGATCTCATCCATGTTGTTGGGCAGAAAGTTAACTCGCTGCAATGTTAGTGATGATCCCAAATGTACCCACGAAAAAGTGTCGATTAACACAAGCTAGATTGATAAAACCAAAATTTCATTTACAACTATTAAGAATCTACATCAGTTTATAAAAGACAGAAACTGAAGTTTATAGAGAAGTTTACTTTACCTGGTTCGAATGATACCAGCTGCAGCCAAAAGACCAATCTTTCGTCGAACTTCAGGGTTCTTCATATGGTCTTGCAACGCAGCAGGATCGTTTTGAGCTTGCTGTAAAATGGTGTTCATGATAGGATCCCTTCTGATCTCATCAATCTCAGGATCAGCGGATAGACGTTCCGCAGTTTGTTCTGAAGTCTCCCCAGGCTGTGGTGCAAATCTTGCCGAGGCAGCTTTCTGATAAATCTCCTCGATTTCTCGGGTATGCTTGAATTCCGTGTCGAGTTTCCTAGCTTGTTCTAAAACATCCATACATTTTCGATAATCTCGCATGATTAACAAAGCTGTAGCTTTTCGTGTGTAAGCTTTGAAGAACGAAGGGTCGAGAGAGATAGCAGTATCACAATCCTTCACAACTTCAGGATATGAAATCAGTTTAAGCAATGCAGCAGCCCTGTTAGCATAACCTCTTGGATCTTTAGGAGCTCTTTTAACAGCCTCAGTATAGCTTTTAACAGCCTCGGGCCAATCACCTTCCTTGAATTTTTTGTTGCCTTCTTCTCTGGCAGCTTCAGCTTTCTCAGGATCAATATAACTTTCGGTTTCCTCTTTCTTGAGCTCTTTTTCAGCTGATCTCAGCTTATTTAAGACATCAGGAGTTCTATGTTCGGTCAAAGATCGGTTGAAATATTCAATTGCATGTGTCAAATCATTTTTTTTCAAATAACTGCTACCAGCTCTTGCGTATGCTTTAGCAATCACCGTATAATCCGCACGAAGCTCACGTCCTTCATCAACCGCTTCAAGACAAGTCTTAATAGCAGTATCGTAATCACCCTTCTCATATTCTGCAGCAGCTCGGTTATTCAAATAAGTAATGTCCTTGTATAATTCCCAAGCGTTATTATAGTAACCAATAGCCTCGTCAAAAGATCTCTTCTTGTAAGCGACATTTCCGTTGGCTTTTTCCGCATCTGCTTCCTTTCTGGAGTCAGGGACCTCGGGTTCCTTTTCTTTTTCCGGTTCCGGTTCTTTCGCTTTTTCTTCAGGTTTTTCTTGCTTAGAATCTGCTGAGGTGTATGTTTTTCCAGAGGCGGAGGATGTAAACAAATCACTGCCATCGAAACCAAGCAAGACACTCATAGCTTTCTTTAGTCGGTCATCACTGAGCAATAAGGGTTGAGAAGCACGAGCATCGGTCATATGCAGCCATCGGTTCAGATTTTTCTGGAACCCCGGGTCATCAGCAAAATCCTTGGTCTGAGGGTGGTTCCTCAATTTTTCCATCATTTGAGGGTCCTTCAATAGACCAGCCATGCCTATAGAGTTGGCACTCATGTTCTCAATGGCAGAGGTCACAGACTGCAGAGCACTTTGTGCAGCAGTATTGTTTGGATCTAGCTCCAAGGCTTTATCCAGCGAGTCTTTGGCTGCAATCAAGTCCCCAAAACCATGCTCGGCACTTCCTTTCCTGACATACCCTTTAGACCAAGTAGGGTTGATCTCGATACATTTATCAGCATCTTTGATAGCTTGCTCAAATTCCTGCAAAGATGCATAACATGCAGATCTGTTTGAATAAAGCACATGGTTTGGAGTTTCAGAGGCGGAAATGGCTTGAGTGAAAAGATCAATAGCCTTTCTATAGTCTTTTGCGGCGAAAGCAGCGTTACCTTCAGATTTTAACTAGAACATGTTAGTACATATATATTTGGGAAACATATAATCCCATAGAAATTTGATATATACTCACTGTATCTGCTTCTGACATTTTTAATTGAGTTAATTAAACGTGTATTCGTCGAAGTTGTAGTGCAGATGAAATCAGATTGATGTTCTTGACTGCTTTTTATATATCTGTTGTGCTGATTCCTTCTGGAACTTTCAGTGGGTCCGGGTAACAGTTTGTTAAGGACGGTAAAACTTGGAGTCCGGGCAACCCAGGAAGGATATGGAAGAATAAGCATATAAAGTTGCACAAGTTAGGGAAAGTAAACAAAAAAGTTTTTTTCAAATATTCAATGGTTTATATAAGTATATTTGAGTTTAAAAGTGGATCATATTAGCGCAGGACAAGAAGGTGTGAGATAACTGGCAAAATATTGCTTGACAGCAAGTGTACCAATGGTTCAGAGATAGAAAAAACTCTAGTTCTTCTTACTGTCAGCATGAATTATGTCATTCGATTTTACTTCAACCAAGTTTTGATACATTATATACTTTTTTTGGCTAGCCATTGATATTTTTCACGCGTCAATGTACCGATTAGGCAGTATAATTGAGATCTGCAGAATCTTACTTTTTTAGGACACAACGCGACACGAAAATCAATTTATCCAAAGAGGGAATACCCCTGTCTTTATATTTTATATACAAGTAATTTCTCAACCACACCTTTGATTCTTGTCTTTTTTTTTAATCTTCCTCTTTATAACATACCCAGCACCAGAAGAATATAACAACCAAGATGTCATACGATCAAGAACGAGTTTTTTCTACGCATGTACTACCTGGTGAGGAGCATCAGGAAAGCACATTATCAGAGATCCAAGGGCTTTTTCGACAGTTCATTCTGCAATTCTGGATTGATAACAGTTATCTTTACCGAGAACAATTGCGAGAAAATGTCATTATCAAGAATTATTCACTGGCAGTAGATGTTGCTCATGTGTTGGCTTTTAATGAAGATTTGGGCCAGAAACTTTCTGAAGAACCCAGTGAAATGCTATCCGCGTTTGAAAGTGCTGCAAGTGAAGCCGCAAAACGAATTGTGTTTGTGCAAGAAGATCAGGAACAAAGTATAGAGATTCCTCGAATACAGATTATTCTTAGATCCAATGCCAGTACTATATCTATTCGAGACTTGAGTGCTAATTATATTGGAAAGCTTGTCAGAGTACCGGGCATAGTAATTGGTGCATCGACTTTAACATCTAAAGCCACCACTTTGCAGCTGGTCTGCAGATCATGTCGACATCTTCATAGAGTCGAAGTCATAAGTGGTTTTAGTGGAGCTCATTTGCCTAGAAATTGTCTTGCTCAACCAATTCCTGGCGGTGAACCAAAGAACTGTCCTAGGGACCCATATGTTATTATGCATGACAAATCGGAATTCATGGATCAACAAGTGTTGAAACTACAAGAAGCACCTGATATGATCCCTGTTGGTGATATGCCGAGGCATATTCTTCTGACAGCCGATAGATATCTTACTAATAAGATGATTCCCGGTACAAGATGCACTATAACAGGTATCTTTTCAATTTATCAGAACAAAGTTAAAGGTACAGCGACAGTAGCTATCAGGAATCCTTATGTACGAATTGTTGGCATTGAAACTGATTTGGAGCATAACTCATTCAACCAAACTGTTTTCTCAGAAGAAGAAGAACAGGAGTTCTTGGAGCTATCAAGAACACCCAATTTATTTGAGGTATTTGCCCAAAGTATCGCCCCTAGCATTTACGGTAGTCTAGATATCAAAAAAGCAATCACATGCCTATTGATGGGCGGCTCCAAGAGGATTCTGCCGGATGGTGCGAGATTAAGAGGTGATATCAATGTTCTACTTCTTGGTGACCCTGGTACTGCAAAGTCACAGCTGCTGAAATTCGTGGAAAAAGTCAGTCCAATTGCCATTTATACGTCAGGTAAAGGTTCTTCTGCAGCAGGTTTAACTGCATCTGTGCAAAGGGAACAAGGAACCAGAGAGTTTTACCTTGAAGGTGGTGCTATGGTGTTAGCTGATGGTGGAGTTGTTTGTATTGATGAGTTTGATAAGATGAGAGAAGAAGATAGAGTTGCGATTCACGAGGCCATGGAGCAGCAGACCATCTCTATTGCAAAAGCTGGTATCACTACAATTTTGAACTCAAGAACTAGTGTTTTAGCTGCTGCGAATCCTATTTTTGGCAGATATGATGATATGAAGAGTCCTGGTGAAAACATTGACTTCCAAACCACTATCTTGTCTCGATTCGATATGATTTTCATTATTAAAGATGAACATGATGAAAATAGAGACCAAAACATTGCAAGACATGTAATGGACACGCATATGACAGGCACATCAGTAGCCCACGATGTCGAAGGCGAAATTCCTATCAAGAAGATGAAACGATATATAACATATTGTCGATCAAAATGTGCGCCAAGATTATCACCAGAAGCAGCTGAACGATTGGCTAGTCATTTCGTCAATATCAGGAAGCAAGTCCACTTGAGGGAACTAGAATCAAATGAACGATCATCAATTCCGATCACAGTCAGACAATTGGAGGCCATTGTTCGAATCAGCGAAAGTATTGCGAAGATAGAATTGTCACCTATAGCCACAGAGCAGCATGTTTCTGAAGCTATTAGGTTATTCTCCGCCTCTACAATGGATGCTGTGGGTCAAGACGGAGATATGCGTCAGGAGCTCGTACAAGAGGTGACCAAGATTGAAGAGGAACTTAAGAGAAGATTACCTATTGGATGGAGTACTCAATACCAGACTTTACTGAGGGAATTTGTCACTGGTAAAGGTTATACAAGGCATGCATTAGACAGGACTCTTAATATATTGGAGAGACGTGATACTATTGTATTCAGGCACCAACGAACAAATGTGTTTAGATCTGGTGTCTAATTTAGGGGGACATATATATAATATTTAAAGTTGAATAATAGTTGAGATAATCTGGATATTTCAAGATTGGTAGATGCATATGGATTTTTTTAGATTTATCCTGTATTCAGGGGCCTCGGGTTTCGGGTTTCGGGTTTCGGATTTCGGACTTCCGTTGAACGGATGGTGCTAAATTCTATATTCGATGTTGGTAACTGGAGAAGCCCTCATAGGCTTATCTAAATGTAAACTTTTTTTCAAACAGTTTAAATTCTTCTTAGAATCGTATTTCTAAACATGGATTTTCACTAGTCACCGTATATTGCTTAAATAGGTTTATTCACTGCAGATTGATCTTTTCGTTTTGTTTTTAGTTGGTTTTGCCGCTTCATTTATGGCCGACGCACCGAAGCTTATCTTATCTATGTAATGCCGTCCAACTACTTAACACGCGCGCGGACATCGCCGAAGCGCAATCACATTTTAAGAAACATCCACAGCTATCTACCTTTAACTCATATTGGAGAAGGCACTGAAAATAGTTGCGAAATTTTGCACCTCCCCATTCCGGCATCTATTGTATTAATAAGGCCATTAAGAGTTTTCTTCTTTTCTTCTCTTCTCTCCTCTCTTCACACCTCATTACTTAGGTTTTTTTTGTTTTTTTTGTTTTTTGCCAAGTTACAGAAAGCACCAAAGATGCCACACCATAGCCAGATCAAACCTATATTGAGATTATGCCAGGTATTTTGTGCCATTTTATGGTGCTTCCTGGCCGCAGGTCCTGTCTTTGGCTTCGCTGCTTTGAAACCAGTACTCGTTTCTGAAGGTGTCTATCAGCAGTATTGTACTCCAGATGAAATCGAGGACGATGTACCAATATGTGCGAAACAAGAGCTCAAGCTGAATATGATGTTCACTTTAGCTGCAGTTTTGACCAATGTAGCTGCTCTACCTATTGGTGTTATCCTCGACAAATATGGCCCTAAAGTGGCTGGTTTGATAGGATCCGGATTCCTATTTAGTGCTGCTTTGGTGCTGAGAAGTGCAACTACCATAGTCAGTTTTGACCCCTATATTGTTGGCTATATTCTTTTAGCTCTAGGTGGTCCTTTTGTATTCATTAGTTCATTCCAGCTGTCTAATGCTTTCCCAGATTATTCAGGCACAGTTTTAGCTCTCTTAACGGGTGCCTTTGATGCCTCTTCAGCCGTCTTCTTCATTTATCGTGTTGTTTATGAAAAAGATGTGAGTGCTGGAACCGAGCCATTGTCATTGAATGAGTTCTTTACCGGATACCTTGCGGTTCCTGTGTTCATTCTATTCTGCCAATTGTTCTTGATGCCACATGAATCTTACAAAACCGTTGCTGATAAGGTTGCTAGCATCAATGAGGAGGATATTGCTAGTTTTGGTTCAAGGCGTCTATCATTATTGATATCGCATAACGTGGAGGAGGCAATGGAGACCACTGGTTTGTTGAGAGATCATCATCTAGAGCAGCAACGATTGAATGGCCATGCGAGCCCTGCTCAGAGGTATACCGAGACCTTAGCTGACGATGAAGACGTCATAAACGTATCATTGATTCAATCTGAAAACCCTACAGTCAAACATGCTACTAAGGAGGATCCTACCAAGAACTCGGGCATTTGGGGTGCTTTACATGGCTTCACAGCTGTTGAACAGCTCAAGACACCTTGGTTTGGTTTGATGGCGTTCTTTACGACAATTCAGATGCTGAGAATCAACTACTTTGTAGCAACAATCTACAGTCAGTACACCTATCTTTTCGGGTCTTATGATGAAGCAGAAAAGCTAAACAAGTTTTTCGACGTGGCTTTACCCTTAGGAGGTGTCATTGCTATTCCATTTATTGGCTTAGTTTTGGATAGCTTCTCTACTTTGACTGTGCTTTGCGCTTTGTACGTCATATCTCTGGTTATTGGTGTTTTAGGACTGTTCTCTTATCATATCACTGGCATACTCAATGTCTGTATGATTGTTGCATATCGACCTTTCTATTATACTACGGTTTCAGACTACAGTGCCAAAGTATTCGGTTTTGATACCTTCGGTACTGTATATGGACTTATAATTGCAATTGCAGGATTAATGAATCTCATGCAATCTCCTTTGGACAGAATAACTCATTTCAAGTTCGATGGTAACCCTACTCCAGTCAATGCTGCACTTGTAAGCATAACAGTTGTAGCTGGCATTTTATTACTGAGTTATGTTTATACAAAATCAAGAACAATCAAGAGGAGACAATTAGAAATCGAGGCAGAATCCGCACCGGTTCAGGTAATGCCTGGTGCAGTTACCTCTACTACGAGTAGTGGAAGTAGCAGTTGAAAAGGCTGGACCTAGACCTCTTATTGTTTCTTCTTGACTCTTAGCTTGCCGTCGACTAGTTCTGTTTCTAGACCTGCATCGATCAAATCTTGTTCTGGTACGGCCTCTTTAGCTTCCAGTTGTGAGACTATTTGCTGGTTTTCAAGATTTCCTTCTAATAGACATCTTATACATATAATAGACAACTCTCTGATGTAAGGGTTGTTTCTGTCTATCATACAGTTGTTTAAGATAGTCACTAATCCGCCTTGAATGCGTACCTGGTTCTGAACTATTGGCCGGCCCTTGGCTAGAGCACTTATTATAGGTATTAAGGTCTTCTTAAGGTATGGGAATTCCACATAGTTGATTTCTCCAGAATTCTTTTGATCTGCAAGTTTGGTCCGTTTAGGTAGATATTTCTCAGCTGCATTTAACAGATTAATCAACGTAGTTACTACAGGATAAGTCTCATCACTGGAGTCAGAATTTAAGTCACAGCCAATGAAACTTTCCTCGGCGGTAATTCCTTTCATGTCCAAGAAATCGTAGTTCAATTCAAGTGCGGTTATAGTCATTCTCCACAGATCATGTATCAATATCTGATGATCTCTTGCATATGATGGGTTATCATGGACTGTCACAAAGCATTCAATGGCTTTCTCAGAACTGAATTTCACCTGGTCATATATAAGCCGAGAGAGTTGATGTAGGTCTTTCGAGTAAGCATCTAACATATATTTCAAAGCATTCCTTAGTAATATCATAAACACTGAGGATGATATATATGCGTCATGAAGCGCAAAAAGCAAACCAGGACTTGCACCAAATAAAGTACATTGATATGCAAACTCTGTCATCCTTTCTTGGATTTTCTCATTGAGTTGGTTTGTAACAATAACGCCGTCCTCTCCTTCTAATAGCTGAGGCAGTAATTTAGTTAGGAAACATGTAACAAGGCAGACAAATGGCTTATTCTCGAGAAGATCTTGAAAGTCCTTAATTAATGATTCATTGCTCAAAGATAGGAATAGTGAAGCAAATTCGATAGATAATAATGCGTTTTCTTTTCGGTCAATAGCCGATACCTCGTCGAATGATAAATCTAAAAGCTCCTTCAAACTTTCCCGTATGAACACAACATCTTTCTCACCAGAATCTATGGAAAAATTGACAAAGAATTGCAGAATGCTGTTAAATAATGCAGGAAATGGTTGGTTGTTTTCACTATTTCTGATCGTGGTATGAAATGCTTGAGCTAATAAGGAAGGAACATCTGCTGAAAACGCATGTTTCTTAGCATCATTGGCAATTATTAAGTTTCTAGAAAGAAGAGTCACAGCATTTGTATATCTGACAAGCTGTAATGTGCTTTGTCCCTTGTCATTGTATTTTATAAAGTGCCGAATCATGTCAGCTATAGCGGGCCATATCTCAACTGAGCTAAAGTCTCCACCAGAGCTGACGGCTCCTATAGCAGATTTAACTTCATCCGGAAGATATTCTGGGAGAATAGAATCAACAGACTCCAGATCTCTAATTATACAAGCGCAAGCCTTTCTTAGCGCCTGTTCAGGGGATTTTGATTCCATATTGTTCTTCAGGAACAATTATTGCAAAATGTGCGGCTCAAAAAATCTTGCCTGGAAAATCCCGAGACAGATCAAAGCATATTTACTCTTCTGCAAGTCAACAATCAGCCCGTTTCCGGGTAAAAAGTTTTCGTTGAAGTAGTCAGATTAAAAAGACAATAAGAATTTATTATTGAGTGTGTAGCATGTTGCGTTCATTAGGGCTAAGAGCAAGTCGATTCAGTACAAGCAGCGCATCTCGATTGAAAGCTAATAAGCTTCCTCCTCGACCTACAATAGAAGAACATGAGATTGAAGAGGTATTTATCAAAGGCGGTGGAAACGGTGGTCAGAAAATAAATAAGACGAATAGTAAAGTCCAACTGAAACATACCCCGACTGGTATTGTCGTGTCAAGTCAGTATTCTCGATCCCGCGAAGATAATCGTAAAAGAGCGCGAGAAATACTAGCATTGAAGGTGGAAGATATAAATGCACCAGAGGGACAATCTCGTACTGCTATTGTAGATGAGTTTCACAAGAAAAAGATTTCGAATATGAAGAGGAAATCCAAGAAGAAGTATCAGATCATGGACGAGCAGAAACTATCTAAGAAAGAGAAGTTAGAAATAGAGAGACAGAAACTACTTGAAAGCATATTAAAGATGGAGAAACACACTGAGAAAGATGAAATATGATATCAATATACATCTACTAACTATATATATATTATTGTAACATATTATTCTTGGTCATCGTCATTGTCATTGCCATTGTCATCATCGTCATCGTCATCATCATCGTGCTCTTCTGTATCACCAGGACCAAGCCAGCCATCCTCACTATCACTATCACTATCAACACTTTCATCCTCATCTTCGAATTGCATATCCTTATCAGCATTGTAATCAACCTGCATCAGCTCAACACCATCAGCCAAATCATTCTTGGCTTCAAGCAGAAATTTAGAGTAATATACATTCGCATAGCCAAGCTCAATAATGGTCTTATTGGTGTTGGTTACAAACTTGCTGATAGCTCTAAGAACACTGGAGTATTTGTGTCGGTTTGTAATGAGTTCCCTTCCGTGATAAGTAATTAAGGATTGAATCCATAGTAGAAGAAACTCTACATGAGGAGAGTCCATACTGACGTTTCCGATAAATCGCAGAATCCTCTCTAGATAAACAACCGGTAATTCACGACATATCAAGTCAATATCTCGGACTGGAATGGACTCGATCACTTTTTGGACCATATTAAGCTCACCTAGTCTGAATGACATGATCAACGCCACCAAGTAGTCCTTTTCTTGCAGCTTTTCTGTAATCGAATCCACAGTAACATCAATATCTAGGTCAAACGGATCGAAAAGTACAAAGTCATCAATTGAGTAAATCAAAAGACCCTCCGTAGTAGATGCTGCATAAGACCTTCCTGACGGCGATATCTTCACAGAGGTGGTTCTAATAGCTGGTCTAGTTTTCCTAGCAGACAAATCACCCCTTGAAGCACCTGGTAGAGTGTTGTCAATTCTATCTTCCAAATCCGAACCTTCACCTGCAGTATCTATCAAGCTCAATGGGCCCGCATCAGTCATATCTTTACTGTTGAGTTGATCTAATGTGCCATCAAGAGCCATATTCTTAGACACAACAAATTTTCTGAGAAGAATAGAGTTGCCTACATCGTAGAAACAGATGTTTTTGCTTTGGCCACCAGCGAGGACACATTTACCGTCGGCACTATAACAGATAGTTGTGAAAAACTTGGATCTCTGGGAATTCTCTGCAGAAAATCTATCTGAAGCATAACGGCCACCAGCAATATCCTCTCTACCGTCTATCAAGGACATTTGCTTGCCCAATTCTATGTCCCAGAATGAAATCTGTCCATCCATGGTGGTAACTGCTAGCTCCTTGGAATCAGGTCGTATAGCCACAGCAGTAACTTCTGATTGAAGCTGTAGAGGTTCAACTATTGTTGATCGACCGAATATGTTCCATACTCGAGCAGTTTTATCCCAGCTACCGCTTACCAAAGTTCCTCCATCAGCAGCAAATGCTAGCGATGACACTGGGCCATCATGTCCAGTCAATCGATCCAATAGTTGCGCTGTTTGAACAGACCATAAATGAATATCCGGATCATCCAAAGATCCTGCACATATAACCTCACCACTAGGATCTACCGTGACAGAAGTGAATTGGACTCTCTGAGCAGAGGTGAATACTCTGAAGTTTCTATATCTCATAAGGTCCCATGCTCTAACAGATCCATCTAAAGAACAACTGAAAAGGACGTTACCTTTTTTCGAGAATTCCAAGCCTGTGACACCAGCCGTATGTTCAGTGAAGGTAACTATGCAGAATCCGCTGACAGCGTCCCATACCTTGATTTTACCGTCGTCAGCACCTGTAACGACTTTACTTCCATCTGGAGAATATGCAATGGTATTGATAGCATCATAATGACTTTGCTGCTTCAGAATATATGATTCTGATTGCCATTCCCATACTAATAACTGTCCCAATTTAGCAGCACCGAAGGCTAACCATTCTCCAGTCTTGTTGATTGTGACGAAATCAACATCATTTTGAGAAATACTGAGGGTTTGCAGCTGAACAAAACTAGGAAGTTCATATAAAGCAAAAATGCCTGTGGAGAAACCCACTACTAAAAGATTTGATTTGGCGTGGAAAGCAGCACATCTAAGTTTTGCGCCGGGTTGAAGGAAATAATGCTTTGCAACGATTCGCCAGCTGAAATTCGAATCATCCTCATCATCTTCTTTGTCTTCAGATTCAGATTCAGATTCAGATTCAGCATTATCACTTACTTTTTTAATGTACTTTCGCACAAACAATGCCCCGTCTTTGCTAACAGTATATATTGTTTCTTGATCATCACTGAAAAAAGCAGATACCACAGCATCTCTATGGCCACCCAGAGTAGTTGCAGCTGCACTATCTTTTGATTCAGTAGAGTAAACTTTACAAGTAAGATCTTTTGAGGCTGTTAAGAAAAACCTCGAGTCCAGGGACCAAGTAATGGTCGTTATATCGGCGTAATGTCCAGTGTAGATACGATGCCTAACGAACGGAGCAAACTGTCGATCCTCATTCTCTTCAGGAGTCCTCCACAGTTGGACATTTCTTCCAGCAGCCACCGCAAAGTACTTTCCATCTGGAGAGAAACTCACATCTGAAACCGACTGTTTAAAGTTGAAGTGATATAGAACTGTTCTACGCACAAAGTTGACGAGAATAGCCCGGCCGTCTTCATCAATAGACAACAGAAGAGTAGCTTGTGGGTTGAGAGCAATCCTTGCTACACTCTTCCTATGCTCGTATGCAAAAGTAAACGATTTGTTGTTCTTTAGGTCGAAACAACTGATCCTATTTCCAACTGGACTTATTATACATGTACCATCAGGAGTGAACAAGATGTTGCCTCTAGTATATACAGTACCAAAGAGATTAGAAATCTGTCAGAGTTAGTTATACCATTCCATTGGAAGAATAATCCATTAATAACAACTTACCTTATAATCCAAACTCATTATTGAAAAAAATGAGATCTAATATATATTTCTTTAGTAGTGGTTGATCCAGAAATTTTTCAATATTGGAATTTTTCAGTCTCCAAATTTTTTTTTTTTTTTTTTTTTCAGCCGTGCCTTTATCAAAGCCATCTTACAGCGGCTCGACTTACTACTACTAGTAATCTACCAAAGACTCCTAAAAGAAATGGCCAAGGGATCAAAGGCTTCTAGCCAGAAGAGATCCAAAAAGAAGGATATTAATAAAATCGATGCGAATTTGAAGGGAAGAGTTGCTGCTGGAGGCCTTGGTTTGGCCAAAAAGGCCCCTCCTACGAATACGCTTCCTCAGAAGTTACTAAACATGCAGGTAAGTTATAATATATGAATCCAAAATATATCAATACTAACGTTTCTAGTTTATGAGAGCAGCTGAAACGAGACGATCAAAAGAAGTTCAGAAGGAAGAGCAAGCACAGTTTGAAGATGCCTCGCGATGGAAATTGAACAAATCTCGGCTGAAGAAACCTACTTTGAAAAGTGTACTACGGCCTACAATAGGTTTTGCTCAAATAATAGCGGAAAATAGTGATACTGATGACGGAGAAGATGTTATAGTTGGCAGGCGTATCTTCGGGGACTTCAAGAAAGAAAAGCCAACCTCAGTAGGAAAAGTAGAACCGGAAATTGACAATCAGGATGAAGAAGAGAAACTACTGGTGAATCTAAAAGAAGAACTTGATAATAGTGCCGACTCTTTGACGGTAAGCAATATCAAAAATTCTTCTCTGAAGAAGCCTAAAAAGCAGAGGAAGAAGAAAAACAAGGTTGAATTGTAAATTGAAGTCATAACCTCATAATGCATTGAATCTTTTCATTAAGATTTCACTTTTAAAAACCCCCCTCGATCCAATGCTTCTCTCGCTGCATTGTTTATATGACGGAACCTAGAATTTTGTTCGTTAGATTAATACAAGAGTAACCAAAGCATATTCCACAAACTCACCTATCTGGACCAATATGGGTACCATCAAACCATCTAGAGACGAGTACTACAACGTTGGTAGCATCAGTAAGCTATATTAGTTAGGAGACAATTTTCAGAGAACTTCGAGTCTTGCAATATACTAACCTGCAAGAGATGTAATAATCTTCCTCCAGATGCAGTCTCTCCATCATCATCACAATCTTCAAACATTACATGATCATCTCTCCGTATACGCCAGGCTATCATGTTATGATTTGCTCTAGCAATACGCTTGTCTTGTTTCAAGGAGATCAGCCGTTCTTCTGCCTCTTCCTCAGAATGAACCTCGGTAGCCCTACCAACAAACACACTTCTTCGGTCTTGAATAGGATCAGAACAGGACCAGCCCAGTGTGAAGTCCCTTTTCGCCGAGGAATCTGATGTTGATTGGCCTTGGTCTTCAATGCCATGATCTGAATCGTCGTCTACTAGACCATATTCTTGGAGAGTTTCTTTTGCCGAGTCTATAAAGTCAAACACACAAACTTCACCGGGATGAAAACATGTTTCCAAAACTACTTTCATCATTTCTAGCATCAGTTTGTCGCGTCCATCGTTGACAGACAGTATTTCCGGCGCTTTTTCCGGGTATGATAAAGGAAACGACAGACGAACATAAGTGTCAGTATCCGGGATCAAAATCTCATAAATACTCTGAGCCTTCTGGACCATACAATTCTCATATATCGAGTTGATGACCAGTACTTCATCATCCAGCTCTGACATTTGAGTTCAATTGCCCACTCGCCCTTATTAGATCAAGTCCAGTCCCGGCTTACAACAATAAGAAGTTTTTTGTTGGAGAGAGAGAGAGAGAGATCACAGCTGAAGCAGATCCTAGTGTTTTAAAATGTAGAATACGGAATATTTGATTAAATTTGACTATCGGTTTATAGAATGGAAATAATCATTTCAAACATAATAATCTGTCAAATCCAGTCTTTTTGTCGGATTATACTGTTGCTGATATTTTAATTTAAGCCTCGTCAATTTTAAGTCCGTGCGGACATAAAAAGATCTGATAATTGTTGCCGTATGGCAGAGCCGCTCGGAGTCAGAAGGGCCACAGAGAAACCATGTCTCAACAAGTATATATCTGTAGTCTTCCTTATATAATATTCATAATTTCCTCTTATAAATATTATTATTCTGGATTACATAAATATGTCTCCTTTGCTGCGTCATAGAAAGATCTGATTATCGCCATTTTTGCCGCACGGATCCACCTATTTCAGCGACCACAGCCACAGCCACAGTCATTCTCTGTCATCCATCACCCACGTTGGAAAAACACTTCTTAGATTCGTGCCGTGTGTGAGCTTCTACCGCAACAAACAAACATGGCTCCTGGATTACAAAATAGCACTCTTGATAGAGTCAAGAAGCAAAATGATGCCGAAAGTAAGAAGAGTCGTGCAACCAGTTGTGAGAGGTAAGTATTGGTACATATTTGATCTCACCGAGTCAAATCCATATTGGTGAGAATCTGATTTTTCTATTGAAGACAACGAAAAAAAAACTAACTGAAATTTTAGATGTAAAAAAAGAAAACAAAAGGTATTTATTATCATGCCATTAATAAAGTTGTTGTACGTTACTAACATTAGTGTGATCATCGGCTTCCATCATGTACAAACTGTATGAAAGCCAAAGTATCCTGTGTTCAACCGGAAAAATACTATCTTCAGGTCCCCCAAAAGTAAGTATTGAAGTTAGAGAGTAGAGAGACGGAGTTCGGGGCCCTCAATTGAGATGGTTGGCAATATATCTGTTGTTCGGCTTCACTTGCTTCTACAATAATTGATTACAAATACTAACTCTACAGGGATCCTTACACTTCTTTGCTAGAAGAAAAAGTTATGCAACTCCAGCAAAGACTCAAAAATATAGATCCTATGTTTGTTGGTGAGAGTGTTGTTCAAACCGAGATGTCAGACATTTTATCGAATGGAAACCATAGCGGTACAATTTCACCAACAGTTAAAGCTGAAGATAGTAACAGTGATATGGGATCTGTAGACAATTATTTACAACCTCTTTCTACAGGCGAGGAAACGATTCTTGGCGCTAACCGTGAAAACGGTGAGAATGCTCCTCAAAGTTTCTCGGTGGTCTCATCATTGCTGAATGATACATTTGCCTTCACAGAATCAGACGCAGAAGAGGAAGAGGACCAAGATTTGCTGAATCAGAATGTAGGGGGATCTGTTCAACTTCTTCCTGGTTATAAATTTGACGCATTTCTCAAGTATCGGCCTGCTTTTAATATTGACCCTGCTTTAGCCGATGATTTATTTGAGCAATGCTTAAGTAATAAGGGCGGTCGGAGTCCGTTCATGGACCGAACCAAGCTTAAAGAAATACACAAAAACAGGGTCAATAGGCCGAAAGATCCATCAGATCCAGAGTATAACTTTAATTTGTTTATACTCTATATGAATTATGCCATGGTCAAAGCCATGGAAGCTCCTGATGCTTTTATGCGTCATTCTGGTCCTGGTCCTGGTCCTGCTGGTGTAACTTTTGATCCTCCGTATCTTCAAGAGCTAAAAGGTGATGTATATGAAGACAGAGGACATAGAAGGCATATGAACCATACTGAAACTGGCCAAAATGACACGCATTCTGGTGTTGGTACTGATGATGGCAATAATCCAGGCGGCCCGGATGCTACTGTTTCTGCTACTACCACAACAACTACTACAACAAATACTCCGTCAAATCAACACCCTAAAGACTTTCCCAGACCACATCATCATATGAATGGTGGTCGTGGAGGAGGCGGCGGCGGCGGCGGTGGAGGTGGTGGCCGCGGTCCAAGATGCGAAGGTAAATTTGGTAGACGCCATAAACCAGTCTCTTACCTACATTTATATTCTGCTGCGCTGAGATTCGCTCAACATGTCCCTGCGACACCAGAAACCAGAAGCTGGCAAATAATGGCATTACTTTTGTGTGGATTGTTGCAAATGAGATCTCGTTATGAATCTGATAACGGGGAACACTATGAAATGATCAGAAAGGCAATGAAACTCTGTATCGAGTTGAATCTACACAAAGAGGAAGAAATTTCCAAATTCAGCTATTATGAGCAAGAAATGAAAAAACGATTATTCTGGTCTTCATACAACTGTGAACGCCTGTATTGTCTTTCTACTGGTAGAAAGTTTTATTTGGATGATAGAGAAATCACGATATCTTTCCCTGCCAATCTCGAGGATATAGATCTTTACGATGATCAGAAGATTATTGCTGCTAGACAACGTGATTCCTTGTTACCGAATCCAGGTGCTGAACCTCATACCACCATATCTTTCCTTTTAGGAATGTGGAGATTAAGACGATTGGAGAGTAGCATTATCCAGGACATTTATTTTTCAGACAAGTCTATTGAGGAACGTTTCCTTCTTGTTTCTCCGTATTATGAATCACTTGATTCATGGATGCTAAGTGTCGGTGAAATTTCCACTGGCCAGAAGAATATTGTCAATTTAGCTTATTGTTCCGCTGTTAGGATCTTATTACAGCCGTTTTTATCAAGATTATCTCCAGAAAGCGACTTTTTCAAAATCTGTGTGAAAGAAACAGGGCATTTATGCTCTGTGTTCTGCGACTCCTATCGAGCTAAGCCTGAAATGTTTACTATGATCGCTGTAAACACCAATTTTGTGGCAGGATTAACTTTAATATACTGCCTGTGGTTGGCAAAGGATTCAGAATCCACTATTAACAGGATCTTAGAACATTTAAGGGTATGCAGCTCAGCTCTATATGCAGTAGCTGAAAGATCACCTTCTGCTGTGCCTTATCGAGAGAAGTTTGAAACTTTGGTCAGTGCTACCGTAAAGCACATTTTTGATCTTAAACTTTCCACTAGACAGAGCGTGAAAGAAACGTTCAGGAGTGCTTCAAGTGTATCATCTTACAACTCCAACTCATTCCCGAGTCCTATGACCACTTCAGATACCTCCTCTGTAACTAATCCATGGGTGACTGCGATGACTCCTGTAGAGGAGAAGAAGCCTGCTGTACAGTTTGGTAATATGCGTGAATTCAATGCACCCACACCTATGAATAGCGTTGGAATGAACTCACCAATTCCTGACGTAACTGTTACACATGGTTTCACCAGTGGCCATGCGCAGCGTAACAACGTACCAAGCGAGAATATATCTGTACCAGATTTGAATATGCAGTCACAGGGTCAACCACTTCTGCCTGGACCGCCTATGAATCTTGATATTGGTGCATGGGCAGCAACAGAATCTTACACTTATGATGATTCCATTTTTAATATGATTCAAGATATCTCTGTGTGGACTCGACAAGCTAATGATCAACAGGGGCCTACAGATATACTGTGGAATAACGTCACGGATCTAAGCTACTCATGATGATTTACACCACTTTTATTTCATTTATTCAAAGCCAAACTTTTCAACATAGCTAACCATGGTCAAATTATTATTATTATATTGTATAGGTTAATTAATTATTCAAGAAGCATTTAATCTATCTATGGTAAGGCAGGCAGACAGGCCGGTAGTTGGCAAAAATCCGAATCTTCCCTTGAAGTTACCCGGATAAACACGAGAGATTCCCAGAAAAAAAGTATCAGGGCCACCATTTTCAGAGCTCCCTTTACTTCAAGTTTAAGCCTATATATTTCCTTCAGAACTGGTGAGTTTTTTATCAGATAAAACCATGTCGAATCAATATAATAGTCCGGCACGAACCATCCGTGGGAATCAGGGCCCACAGCCCCAGATGGCGCCTGGTCAAGCAAGACCGGGGATGGCACCTGAGCAGGCTCAACAACAACATCAACAACATCAACAACAACAACAACAACAGTCACCGGTTGAAAGACATATATATCGTCAACCGACCGACAGAATAATCTCTGAAAAATTTGATGAAATTGTTCCAGATGCAAAACTTTACCGGGATTTATTGGAGGCTGAAAAGAAACTGGATGCTACGATTAATCGTAAGAAGTTTGACCTTCAGGATTTATCATCGAGAAGTATCAAGAAGAAGCAAGTTCTTCGTGTATTTATATATAACACTGCCAGTGATCAACCTTGGCAAAATATTTCTGGAATAGATGCCAGTAGCTTTGACTTTGATACTGGTTCTGCTGATCCTTCCTGGACTTTGAGAATCGAAGGTAGGCTTGTCGACAACCAGCCTGCAGATTCTCCTAATCGTGAAACATTCAACAAATTTTTCACCAGCATTGTGGTTGAATTGGAACCTTTAGAAGGTTCTGCTAATCTCGATGTCAACGCCAATGGAAATGCCGGTAGCAATGTGAATGGTTCTGAGAACAACCTCATTGAATGGCATGAGCCGGTACAAGGAGTGAGTCAAGGTCATTCAAACTTTGATGCCTTGGATATTAGAAGAAAGGGAGATAGGAATAGAAAAGCCAAGATCGTTATGGCGTTGAAAGAATATCCAAACAAGTTCAGTTTGTCGCCTAAATTGGCCGAGATTCTAGCCATTGAAGAGGAAACCAAACCTGGAGTTGTTGTTGCCATGTGGCAGTACATCAAGTTCAATAAGCTACAGGATGAAGATGAGAAACGATTGATTCGATGTGACCAGGCTTTGAAAGAGCTACTCGGTCGTGAAACGTTCAGCTTCCCTCATTTGATGGAGCTTTTAACTCCACACCTGTTACCCAGGGCTCCAATTGAAATTGAATACGAGATTAGAGTTGATAAAGAAAGCACACTAGGAGAGGCAGTCTATGACATTGAAATCGAGAGAGAAGAACCATTGGGTGACGAACTTAAAGACCTGTTAGAGAATTGGTATGGCAATCAACAATCTATTAACGAACTAGATACCAAGATTGCGTTCGGTATTCAGGCTCTCAACACATCAAGAGTACAAAGAAATATGTATAAAGACCTAGCAAGTGATCCAGCAGGATATATTGACCGATGGGTGGCATCTCAGGTGAGAGATTTGAAAGTGCTTTCTAGTGACAAGGGTTTTAACGAAGAAGATGTCAGATATTCATCCTTTTACAATGAAGACATTCTCAACCAAAGTGTCCATTTATTCCTCAATTCCAAGAATTAAAGATTTAGTATAATTATAGCTAAGGAAATTAACTTTTACTAATATTTTGTTTTCTTCGTGTTAGCTTGCATGTGCTTTAATTGTTGGTTATTTTTCAGTTTCCCTGGCTCCATCACCAACTTTTTCGGGTGACTCAATGTGAACGGGCCTGAGTTTTTTCGCTCTCATCATATATATTTCAGTTCTTAGCAACTTAAACTTGACATAAACCCAACAACAATGACGGCGTCGCAAAAGTATTTTTCTACTAGATCTTCTAGTCAATCGCGTTCTTTTGAAGAAGTGGTTATCGAAGGGCTGTCCTCTGATGGAGGCCTCTATATTCCATCAGATATCCCTAAGCTGCCTGATGGATGGTTTGAACAGTGGAAGAATCTTGAATTCTATCAACTAGCAGCAGAAATTATGAGCCTATACATTTCCTCTGAGGAGATTCCTAAGAATGATCTTTTAGAACTGGCCAGAAAATCATATTCGACTTTCAGAACTACCGAGGTCACTCCGGTCAAGGAACTCAGCAAAGATTTGAACCTTTATGCCCTGGAACTGTTCCATGGACCTACATATGCTTTCAAAGACGTGGCCTTGCAATTTGTAGGTAACTTATTTGAATATTTCTTGACTAGAAGAAACAGTGGTAAAGCAGAGAATGCTGCGGATCGAGAGTTTGTTACTGTTATTGGTGCTACCTCTGGTGATACTGGATCAGCCGCCATCTATGGACTTAGAAACAAGAAAGATTTATCTGTTTTCATATTATATCCCACAGGAAGAGTCTCACCTATTCAGGAAATGCAAATGACTACTGTCCTGGACCCTAATGTTCATACTATCTCTGTTAAAGGTACTTTTGATGATTGTCAGGACTTGCTTAAGCAATCATTTGCTGACAAGGACTTCAATGATCGAGTTCATATTGGAGCTGTAAATTCGATCAATTGGGCCAGAATCTTGGCTCAAATCACTTATTACTTCTATTCGTACTTTCAGATGATCAAGCAAAAAGGACCTGATGCTAGAATCAAATATGTCGTGCCTACTGGTAATTTCGGTGATATCCTTGCCGGTTTTTATGCTAAAAGAATGGGTTTACCCATTGACGAGCTTGTTATTGCCACCAATTCAAACGATATTTTATACAGATTTTTCCACACTGGTAGTTATTCAAAGAGTGCAGACGGAACATCAGCTCCTGTTGTACATGCCACACTATCTCCTGCTATGGATATCCTTGTTTCAAGCAACTTTGAACGGTTCCTTTGGTATATTGCCAGAGAGAACGTTGCTTCATCAAATGAAGAAGCCGGCAAACAAGTTGATGCATGGATGTCAGATTTAAAGTCTAGAGGAACGTTTGAAGTTCCGGTCAATGCTTTAAATGCTGCTAAATCAGAGTTTTCTAGTGAGAGAGTCACTGATCAAGACACTATAAACACTATCAAAAAAGTTTACACCTCTATTACACCAGAATATATTGCTGATCCTCACTCTGCTATTGCTATTAATGCTGCTTTGAAGAGACTCGACGAGACTTCTGACAGAGAGGCCTCTTATGTATGTTTATCTACAGCACATCCTGCCAAGTTTTCCGACGCTGTCAACGAATCTTTAAAAGGGATTCATGGCTATTCGTTCGAGAATGATGTTCTTCCAGATGAATTCAAGAAAATGATGACTTGTGAAACAAAGAAGATCTTTGTCGACAAGCCTGACATTGATGAAATCAAGTCTGTAATTATTAAAGAATTGCACCTTGATTAAGATGAATAGAAAATACTGTATTCAATAGAATTAAAATAAAAGAGCCTATAAAATGGGCATTGAGCATACACACACTACAGAATATTATATTCCATAGAATATTAAAATTATTTACATTATAGAGAAGAAATCACTTGCTAACTTAATGTATCAGTTCTCAATCTCAATCTTCATTTTCATGTCTTCATCATGTTCGATTTTTGGAATGCTAATATCTTCATAATCCTGGGCTAACGGTGCTACTGTATTCACGGCTCGTTCAAGAACATGGGTAACCCTTTGTTTTAAAGGACCATAATCACACTCCACAGTAAGATCTTGGAAACTAATGATAGCTTCTCTTGTGTCTATCTTGATTGTTGCAGATTCTTTATCTGCCGACATCTCAAAAGATTCACCAAACTGAGCACGTAAGATTTTACAAATCTGAGTAATACGCTCCTCAATTGAAAGCTTAGAATGTCTAGATATAGCAGGACCACCGTCAGTATGATTGTGATTGCATTGCTTAGATGACAACTTGACAGAGGTCGGTGAAGAGTCCACGGACAACAAGACAGCCAAAACAGAATCAGCAATAGCATCGTTCATAACAGTGCCTACCCACTCTATAGTAGTCTGACTGCCTTCTTGGACAACCCTGATAGCATCCATGATGAGAAACTCATTAATATCCTTAGACTCTAGTAAGATTTCAACTGTTCCAAACATTTGTTCCAAATGATATCTTAACAAATCAGGGCCAGCATCAACGGTGATAATTTGGCGCTCGGTAACCACACTGGTTGCTAATGAGGTATATTCTCGTAGATCTGAGACATTAACCAAATTTAGGTGGAAATCCTTCTCTACTAGAACACCAGAAACTATTTGACCATCCTGAGGTAACTTTTCTGCCAGTTGTCCTAAAGTTCTAGCAATCTTGACACTTTTAAAAGGTATATCAACTTCGTAACAATTTTTGGGGTTATAAATCTTCACTTCTCGTTCAGTACCTTTGCGGTTACTGTACTTGCTCAATAAAGCACTTTTCAAACGGCCCATATTGGTTGATTCTCCATGAACCAGAATGATCTTATTAGAACCTACAAGATCAATAAACTCGGAATTCTGCTTGAAATCGACATGTGCGGCAAAGGAAAGCTCATCAATAGACATTCGTCTCGGTATTTTTATATCTGGTGACGACATTGATGGGATCTCACTAGGTCCGTTCAAGATTTGTTTTGCCATGGTACCTTCTACCGAGTAACCAGTGATAATAAGGGCATTCTTAGGGTCAGGAGCCCATCTTTCTAGTAACTGACGAGATACTCCATTTTGCAACATACCAGGACTTGCTACCATTACACAAGGTCCTAGATCATCGAATTTGTCGAGATTTCTTACACTCCTAATATGTTTGAAATGGAAAGGATTTGAACGACTATCTCGAAACTGTTTTCTGATATTGTCATTCATCATATTAATATAAGTCTGGTACACAGCCATACATTTTCTGGCTAATGTAGATGCGTAATATATATGGATATTGTCCAATTCAGGATGTGTTTTCCAATATTCGTCGAGGATCAATAAGATTTCTTGGGCTCTACCTAGTGAAAACACGGGTAAAAGACACCTACCACCTTTGGTCAAGGCTGAATGAATAATTGAAGTCAATCGGTTTTCTCTTTCAATGCGTTCCATATGAATACCTGTACCGTATGTTGATTCTGTGATCAAGACATCCGGTGTTTGAGGAGGCACTTCGGCAGGGTTTAAATGACGATCCTCTTCTCTAGAATAATCACCGGTGAACAAGACTTGGATACCACCAATTTCTATATAAAACATAGCTGCACCTAAAACATGACCGGCATGGTACGCGGTGAACTTGATACCTTCTATCTCTAACGTAGAATGATAGTCGATAGCCTCTATTTTGTCAAATGAAGCCGCGAGATCCTCATCTGTGAACAATGGTTGGCTACCATCTGGAGCACCACTAACTCTAATCGAGTCACTTAGAAGCCATTTGTAGATTGCTTTTGTAGGATGTGTCATAAACACTCGTCCTTTGAAATTCGTGTGTTGCATGACATATGGCAAAGATCCCGCGTGATCCAAATGAAAATGGCTAATCAACAAAATGTCTACTGTTGACAAATCATATTCATCATAAAAGGGCAATGATGCAAGTCCTGAATATGCTGGATGTACTCCGGCATCTAACATCACAGTTTTACCACGATGACTGAGAATATGGCAACTACGCCCCACCTCACTACCTCCACCGAGACATACAAAGTTGAGAAGATCACTAGGTTGCTAAGATTAGAAAAAGAAAATATTTTCACATATGATATATTATATTTACCTGTTCTTCGTTTGGTCGTTTAGCCGCCATATTGAAGACAATGATTGTATGTGATTTGTGCTATTGTGAATAGAGCTGAGTAGTTGTGTGTGGAGTCCAAGGTTGACATACCAAGAAATAGTGCAGGTTCACATGTCACGTGCCAATATCATAACAATGGTTATATACTATTAAATCCGATATAAGAACATGACTAGATTATAAATCTTGAATTCAAATTGTCAATCATTTTCTTTATCAAAATTTGTCCGAAGATGAAAGTTTTTGGATCTACGAATATTGGTTCAGTCCAGGTTCAATAATATGGTATTTCTTCTACTCCGAGAGGAAGTCAAACATGAGCCAAGCTAGTTCTGATACACGAGTAGCCATAAAAGGTCATTGGTCATCCAAATATAGTATATTGATTACGTTATTCATACTTCCGTATATAGCAGGAGGTTTCGCTCAGATAATAATTTCCAACTTCAATATAACTCTAAATCCGACCTTGGAGATGAGCGTTTAATACAACCTAAAGTCCAATCTCCAAACATACATACAGAAGTACTTTGTTAGAGTAATGGTGATAAACCTGGTTTAATAGACAATTCAGTATAGAAAGAAAAAAAAATATTCAAATGGATTAGATGGTAACTCAGGTGAGAATACGATTTAATTGGTTCGAATCCTTGTAATAGATCAAGTCTACTTAACTGTAGAGCCTAATTAAGCATGGGCACAACGTATCTAACTTACAGCAAGAAGTTTTAGGTGTGACATTGATGAATGATAAAAGATATATGCCTAAATAGGCGTTTGATACTGTTTAAATGAGTAAAAAGGAAATATAAGAAAACTAATATCAGTATTTCAATGCAATACTGTAAGCAAAATAGTTCTAATATTCCCCCCTTGAACTGATCCTAGGATATATCTATTGTTAGGAAACAAAAAAATGAAAATTTCTAGATTATTGTTCATTTTATCATTATCAATCCTTTTCCAGGATGTTACAGGAATGTCACTACCTAAGTGGACTCGGTCTATAGCAGAACCTATCGTAGATAGTAATGATGGTACTACCACCAGTCCTGAAGGAATCATTCAAATTCCAATTAAGAAGAAAAAAATCTCTTTGGAGGTCAAGAAAGAACTTTCGAAAAGAAAAAACCTTCAAAGACGAGCAACAACTGGTCTTAGTGATAATGCTTTGGTCAATCTTGTTGATTTCTACGAGATGTCACTCGAAATTGGTACACCACCTCAGAAAGTGAACAGCTTGTTGGATACAGGATCCTCAGATCTTTGGGTTTATGGCCCTGGAGTAGCAGATCCTAGTGTCAATTCATTTGATACCTCGAAATCGTCGACATGGCATGATAACCATACTAAATTTCAAATCACTTATGTTAGTGGTACAGCCAAAGGTTCCTGGGGAACCGATATCGTTGATATTACAGGTGCAGCACTGAAAGGTCAAAGTTTGGCAGTAGTAACAAGCGGCCAGAATCTACAAGGAGTCCCTGGTTTAATAGGTGTTGGTTTAATGAGTGGAGAAACTACTGCATTCAGTGGTTCTGGTTTAGGAGGCGGCCCCACGTATTATAATGTACCCTATAACCTTTATCGTCAGGGATTTATTAAAGCCCCGATGTATTCGTTATATCTGGATGATATAGAAGCCAAAACTGGTTCTGTATTGTTTGGCGGAATAGACCATGCAAAATATGCAGGTACTTTATACACGGTTCCACGACTAGGAACCGAAGGATTCTTTGTTACTGTGTCCTCTGTAACTATCAACAATTACAAGACCAATTCATTCCAAGCATTGCTTGATTCAGGTACCTCGTTAGGATTACTACCTCAATCCATGTTACAACGAATTCAACAGCTATTAACGATGTCCTATGATTCCACCAATGGCTACTACTATGTTACTAATCTGGATGCGGTGCCAGATACTAATGTAGCGTTTGATTTATCAGGCGCAATATTTGAGGTTTCATTGCCGTTATTGTTTGTTAAGTCCGATTATCTTGGATCTCCATTCCCTGATGGACAATATGTTTTCGGGTTTATGATCTCAGAACAGAATAGTGATGAGTTGATATTCGGAGATGTTTTTTTGCGAAATTTTTATATTGTTTATGATGTTGTCAACAGTCAAATCGGTATTGCTAAAGCTAGCTTTGACTCTAGTGCGTCAAAGCTACAAGCTATCGCAGGAAATACTATTCCTAATTCCGTCAAAGCACCTAACTACAGCCAAGGTCAAGGTAGTTCGCTTGGTAATCAGTTGGACAGACTAGGAACTGCTCTAGGAGGCGGGTTGAATGGAATTCTTGGAAGATTTGGGGGTAGATTTAACATTGTCAATGCAGTTACCGCTGTAGCTAAGAGAAGTCTGCAATTTCTTAGTTAATAAAGAAAGCTATATCGATTATTAGAAGAGCTTTTTTTTTTGCTAATTCCCGTCAATAATAATAATAAAAATACTTGATTATATAGAGACTTCGAAGAGGTATTAGATGTTTTGTGTTTCTCCTGAATAAGTCGTTGATATATTTTATATATTCTCTCGACTTGATTTGTTCCTGGCAGACAGTTATTTCGCTCTTAGACCATTAAATTACAACATGTCTACGATATCGAAACAGCGCATTCTTATAGCGGGAACTCCAAAATCAGGGAAGATGTCTTTGTTAAAAGGTAAGTAAAAGTGGGTTTGTATTTATTTGTAGTATCTCAATATACTAACATTAGGCTTAACCGGTACATTGCCCGAGGAAGTTAAGCAAGGATCAGATCATGCTGGGTTGAGCCATAAGCATCATATTGTCAACAAATACTATAGCACACAAGTAAATATTTGGATAGATGAGTTTTTGATTGATTCTAAATCAGAAGAATCAAAAGCGTTCAACAAATGGGTCGAGACCTTTACATCCGATGAAGCTAAAGAAGTTAGGGATGTACTTGGCGCTATCATTTTCACATTAGACCCTGAATTGGAAGAAAAAAACCTGGAAACGTATATCTCGGGAATTGAAGATTTCTTTGATCATCTTAATCAAGAATTATGGGATGGTATTGCATTTATAGCGTCCAATGGTGAGCTGGAAGAAAGTGCTAGACTTAGAGTGGCTGATCTAGAAACTATCGCAGAGTATGTGAATATAAAAGCAGATCTTAGGAATCAAAATGCCGAGACTGATGGGATACCCAGGATTAAAGAAGCTTTAGAAGCGAATTTATGGTTGGATGAAGACAAAGAAGAAGCAGATGAAGATGAAGAAGATGAAGATGATATGACTGTTAATCAACATACATCTATAGAACTTGATCCTACCGTCGAGCTGGCTAAAATGCTAAACTCAATGAGCACATCGATTTTAAATGAGGACTCGGTGGAAAGATACAGCGAGTTTGTCACCAAGTTACGTGATGCTCGTGATGATGACAAGGTGCTTACTCATGATGAAAGAACAAAACTAAGTGAAGAACTTGCAGACGAGCTTTTGGATCTGATATGATATTTACTAGACTCTACAAGATAGTACATTATAAATGTTATCTTCTGCATTATTTTGGTTTACAAGTATTTTTTTGGTTTCAATCCTTTTTAGAGAGCTTTCTCTTGCCGATATTCTTAAAGACCCTCTTTCTTTGCTTGATCATATGAGTGAAAAGAATATAAAAACCGGGGACGTAAATCACTAGAATGATTTTGAATGCCAGAGCATAAAGTGGATTCCAAGCCTCGGCTTCATTAAGAGCAAATAAGGTCAAAAGACACTCGCTACCTGCACCAAGTGGATACAACAAAAAGAATGAATTATATCTCAACCATACAATGAATTGAGGCACAACACCATCTTTCACAAGATTAAATGAATAATATGAATATCTAATAACCTCGGTTATAGACCAAGCCAAGACCATTGTACAAAAGACAGGACTTTCCGCCACTTCAGGGAATGGATATAAAACCCCCCATACTAAGAAAAGTCTCGAAGCGACTTGCATCAATGCAGTGGTTAAAGGAGACCTAACGAATCCTACAGCTGAATGAACAACCTCTAAAAGAGCCAAGGTTTGAACCCATCTAGTAAAGTCTAACAGCCCTCCACTAACGAACTTGGCACTAGCTAAAGGGTAAAGAATGCATAATCGGCAAAGCACAGCTGCCCATAGAAAGGCGCATACTATGTTATAGGTTATCAAATATGACTTGACATCCATCTTTGATGATATTCTTTTCCAAACTTTGAAAACGGTTGAGATTTCCCCAACATTGATTTTGCCATTTTTCTTAGTTGAGGGACGGAGCCAAGCCGCACGGAGAATTCGAATTGCTTTGGATTATGGGTTATCAATATCAATACGCTTAAGCTCTAGTTTTCCCACAACCTGTCAAATCGTAGCAAAGCAAAGGAAAGTTCATCATCATGAAGTTGAAAATCTTTTTATTTTGTTTTATGCTGGTATCTACAGCAATTGGTGCTTGGTCTTCTGAGGATAGAGAGATATTTTCCTTGAAAGAGAACGTGGAAAGGGATCTTGGCCGTGGTACAACATTCTATTCATGGCTAGGTGTATCTAAAAAGGCAACTGACTCAGAAATAACCAAAGCCTATCGAAAGCTGTCAAGGCAATTACATCCAGATAAAAATCCATCCAAAAAAGCCAGTGATAGGTTTGCTCAACTAAGTGCTGTTGTTAATGTTCTAAGAGGTACTCGAAGAGAACGTTATGATTTTTTTTTGGATCATGGATTCCCTAAATTAAAAGGTACAGATTACTTTTATCAGCGATACAGACCAGGCATTGGTTCAGTATTAATATTTTTGTACTTGCTGATTGGAGCTGGCCAATATACTGCTATGAAGATTACTAGTTCAAGACAGCGACAACATATGAACTCTATAATCGATGAAGTAAGAGAGCAAGCGTGGGGTGCAGGATTTCCTACTAGTAAGAGAAAAGCCATTTTACCAAATGGTAAAACATTTGTCATTTACCCTCAAGGTACAGTTTTTCTGGTAGATAATGATGTAGAGTTCTGGTTGAATCCTGACGACATTCGAGACCCTGAATGGAATGATACAATCATATTCAAGTTACCAAGATGGATAATATCAAAAGCTACGGGGCATGAATTCCCCGAACCAATAAATGGCAATGTTCTTGGCGGTAATGATAACGCTGAGAAGAAGGAAGAAGAAGAAACACAAAAGAAGAATGGTGGTCAAAAATCAAAGATCAAACCATCTCAAACTGTCCCGAAAGTTGGAGCTATGAGAAGAAAGAAGTGATTGATAATATCAATTTATAGACAGTAAAATTAATATATTGAAATGCGCTAAATAATGGTACTTTGATCCAGTTTCTCCTTCGCGATCATCTTCTATAAATGCACAAGACCTAGGGTGTCATTAGAACCAGCTCTTTTAAGTAGACCAGTTTGAAAACAAAACAAAACAGTACAGCGTAACTTCGAAAAATGACATGGAATGGAATCGAATGAAATGAAATGAAAGCAATGTGCTCAAATATCGATATAACTTCTGCTGCGAACAAGACCAAGATCTTCATCATAATCCTCATAACCATTATCTTGGTAAGTTTCGCTTGAGCTGCTCTCAGGTTTAGGTTCCTCACCCGCATCACTGGCCGTATCTTCTCTAAACGGATCATCATCTTCTTCGTATGTATCACCACCGAAACCACGATACAGCAAGTCATTTTGACCAGGTTCCCACTCATCTTCATCCTCGTCATCATCATCACTTGATGTGAATGCACCAGTACCACTCATCTGTGCAGATAGATAACGAGCGAATTGTCCACCAGAATTGTTAGTACCATCCTCATCTTCCCCATCATTGCCTTCAAATGAAGATGGCAATGTATCTTCGCTGTCGAGTTCATTATTCTCATCATGACCACCAGTAGAAATATGTTGTTGTTCACTTTCAGCGTCTTCATAATCATCATGCTCTTCTTCTTTATCACCAGCATCATCATTGTTGTCTTCATTCTCTCCAAAAGGGCCACCATTACCAAGTATAATAGCATTACTGTTCAATCCGCCCATCATATGAGCTTCATCTTCAGGTCTTTGGCCTCCAAGAACTGTATTATACTGATCACGAGTTTGTACCAACGTGTGAGTAACATAGTTAATCCATTCTGGTAGAGTAACAGCTTCTACAAGCTCTGGACTAATGCTTTCAGGACTGTACAAGGCAGTAAACTTGACTACTTCTTCAGAGATGAGGGTAAGATGACCCATATAACCCAGTCTAATGCCATTGTCCTTTTCGTACTCATCACACCTAGCATGGCCATCACAGATAGCCTGTGTAAGTTTACCCTTGCCAAATAAGTCGATTGCGAGATATTTATTGTAGCCCTTTTGCATGCGAGCATTCAAAATCTGTTGAACAATATCGAAAACGACATTATGCAAAAAATTATTCCAAGGGAATTGGAAGAACATGTTCAGAATCGTCGTGATACAAGAATTGTCAGCAAGTGCAATCTTCAGCTGATCTCCTACAACAGGATTGCTTCTCAGATATTGCGCATATTCTTCTAATGACATAGCTTCTTCGTACGGAGTAAGAGTACTATCATCACCCTGAGTTCTGTCTCGTGTTTCATTGTCAATATTGAGACTCTCAATCTGTTGCTCTAAATTATCATTTTCTTGATCATCGATATTTGCTGAATCCACATTTTCATCGTTATCAGTGGCCTGTTCAGTCATTTCGGAGTCATTCTGATACACAGGGGATTTTTCACTCTCAAGTGCACCAGTTTCTGAGTTGTCCACCGCATCTTCATGAGCAATATCATTACTATCATCGATTCTTGAAGTCTTATCATCAGTGTCACCCTTTTCAGATTCGTCATCATCGTCATCATCGTCATCATCGTCATCATCGTCATCATCGTCATCATCATTAACATCATCTAAGATTTCACCTCGCGCTCGGGCAACTACTTCCTTGACTCTTTGCCTTTCTTCATCCCTAGCTTTAACAACGCTTTCTGCTGCAGGATCATTGAGTAATGCCATGTTACTACAGTGAAGTAGTTCAGCAATTAGTTCACAAACTTTGAACCTTTCAAAACCAAGTGGTTCGATTTCACCAAAGGATGTTTGTAATCTTTCTGGATGCTCTCGGATTAACATATCTTGAAAACTAGGAATAGCATCGGCAAAATGCTTAACCATGACCCCCAAATAAATAGGATCTCGGGGTCCAGGAGGATGCGAGTCCATCGTAACATACATTACAGGCATGTAGTCATAATCAGAATTATTCTTACGAATAATTTCTATTATAACACCTACACCAGTAGCTAAACCGGTGCCACCACAAAGCATCAATCGAAGTAGCTCAGAAATACATGGTTCACTAACCAACTCACGAGATAGCTCGTTTGGACCGATAGTACTGTTGTCATTACTTGAATTGGCCGAAATCGTAATAAACGCTTTGAGAAAGTCACCCGCAGAGGTCTGAACCGATGACGGTACATCAGGCTCTAAAAATGAAATGAGGTGAGGAATTAATTTTTGTGACTGTAAGAAATCAATTATGCCTGTTGAATTGTCAGCTTTGTCTGAAGAAATGACTTTAAGCAGGAAGTCCATCAAAGGGGGGTTTTCAATGTGCTTCATGAATCGTTCAACAAAGTTCTTTTGTGAGCGGATGAACAAGACCACTTCACCAATCTTTTTGTCTAATAAATGCTCATTAATTTTGGTAAAGCAAGAAGCGATTGATATGCTGAGGGGCTCAGGATAATCCAACAGAGTCCAAAGAGATTCAATCAAGTCTGGACGTTCCATTAACATTTCAGTGATGCTCCAGACTTCTGCAGATAGGACTTCAGAACACACATGGGCTCTTCTTTGAAGAATTTCAAAGGAATTGCCGTCATTGTCTTCGTCTTCGTCTTCTTTTTCTTCGTCGTCGTCTTCTTCTTCGTCTTCGTCTTCGTCTTCATCTTTGTCTTCATCTTCGTCATCTTCATCTTCATCGCCACCTTCATCGTCACCTTCATCTTCCTTTTCTTCGTCATTTCGTTCATAATCCTTATGATCCTGTCCTTTTATCTCAATGTCACTTTCCTTGTCATTTGAAGACACATCTTCTGATTTCTGATGGTCTGAAACGGATATATCCTCATCTACAGAGTCACCTTGATGAGATTTGACCCGTTCCAAAGGCGCATCACCTTCTAAATCATCTGGTACACTTTCATCCTCATTATAAAACATATCTTCTTCATGTACACCATTATTAATCTCGTTTGTCGAGGACACTTGCGCTTTTGAAGCGTTTTCCTCACTAACAGCATGTTGCTCAGCATCCTCATCCTCATCTTCATCACCAGATTCTTTTGAAGCCGCCGCTTTAGCTGCACTCAAAATAATTGAAACCATTTCATCCATGATTTCTGGTTGACGAAAGTACTCCATCAACTTTGTATTTGGAGCCATGAGCTCCTGGAGTAGATCGGAAACATCCAGTAATTCAACCAGGCTGTGATCCGGTTTATTCAAAATACGGTCTACTGCCGATATTGATGCAAAGCCATTTCCAAGTCGCCAAAAAGCCATCTTTTCAACTCAGGCTGTGTATCCGCTGATATAAACGTGGTCAGCTTTCTTCTTATAGCCTGTGTACTGTTTTAACACAAATTTTTGTGCGCCAGTTCAAATGCTCTATGTTTGAGTGGTGTTCCCAACTAAAACAGTGCTGAGAGCAACAGCAGTGATGAGCCGCACACCACCAAAGAAGTGGTCGGGCGGATGGGTTTCCGGTGAGGCCGTGAAAGAGACAAAAGAGAGAGGAGAGAGAGGAACATCAAAGCAGGAAAATGAGATGAGATAGAACTAGGAGGGTGAATATGATGAATTTATATAGATTTATTTTTCTTAGGTTTTTTGACTGGCTGTCTATTATAACACTATGGCATTATGTAGATTATTGACGTGATAATCAGTTATATTATAGGCTGATTAGAATCAACAGAGGCCAACAGCAATTGTTAGTAGAAACCAAATTTATTTCCAATTATATTATCAGTATATAAAGCTCTATAGGAATGTTACTAAAATGGAGACAGGTAAAACAGAGATTTCTTGTTAATTTCTGCTGATTGACCCATACAAATAAAGAAACCCCCGGGATTCTAAAGCACCGCAGAATTTATGGGGCAACTATTTAAAGAAGCTCAACGAACTACTAATTAGTCGTAATAGTGGAAAAAGAAAATCTAAAAATACCAAGAAAACAAACTGCTAGCAGAAGCCAATTTTATCTATTCGTATACCTCAATTAGCCTAGCAATTATATCTCTGTCTCCGCAGACTCTCTGCTAACAGCTCCCCTGATTCCCAATCTCTCCCTCCAGCTTTAACGTGCTAATCAATCTCAAACACATTTTTGTTAATGATGATGATAATATTTCATATTTTTATATTTTTATTTATTATACTGTAAAGGAAAAAAGAAATAGCTATGGACTAAGTAAGTAAATCTCTTTCTAGAGAGATTCTTTCATTAAAAATGAGCCGTAAGAGAAAGAAACTATTAGTGTATAGTTCCTTAGAAAAGAGAAGAACAAGATTGAAAGAAAGATATATAGAGATGATTCAGAAATCACTCGTCAGGAACATCAGTGTCTCTTATCTTAATAGTAAACCAAGAGAATTACTAATAGCACATGAAGCATTATCTCCGTTAGCACATCGACATGAGGCTAATGAGGTAAAGCATTTTACGCGAGATGTTAAGCCAGATGTAAAGCTAGATGTCACACTACTGGTGTTGCCGCCACAGGTTTGATATGCGCTGATGCATCCTTTGATACAACTTCCATCAGTCAAAAATGGTGCTGATCCACCGGTATAACTCGAGCATTGGTTATTCTCACTGTCAGCACCTGTTGGAATCACAGTTGAAGTGGAATTGACCACATCGAGCTTATTGCCAGCCAGACTACCCGTACTGGGTGACGTCAGGTTTGCAATAGTACTGTTACTGACAACTTCAGGAATAGTTGCATCCCCACTGTTGTCTAAACTTCCTTGTGCAGTATCTGGTACAACCGATGCCGTGACATAAGCTACTGTTGGCTGTACCGAGTCAGGTGCTGTGTAAGTTACAGTCACAATCACCGGACCTTCATCATCCGCTTGAACATCGGCCGTAACAGTTGCAGCAGGTGAAACAGTTCTAGTTACCGCTGGAGCTGTCAGTTCAGATGTAACGGTAACTGTCTGTACAACCAGAGACGGAGCAATAGTAGCATACAATGTCTGCGCACGAATGACAGATGGCTCATATGTTGTACCAGGGATTGAACTACCTTCAACGGTGGTACCTAGAATAGTAGTTCCAGGGACTGTTGTACCTGGAATAACTACTTGCGGTATCGTTGTTCCAGGAATCGTACTGGTGAGAACTGTAACATATGGTGATGTTGGCATTGATGAATCAGGGTAGATAGTGGTTACGATAGTTGTGCCTGCTACCGTTGTTCCGGGGATAGTAGTACCAGGAATAGTCTCACCAGCTTCTGTAGTACCAGGAATCGTCTGAGGATCCACTGTAGTACCAGGAATCACGCTGGTAAGCGTAATGGGAGAAGCTTCGTTACTATTCGACGGACTAGAACCTGGAATGACAGTTGTGATTGTCTGAGGTGGAATAGTGGTACCAGGAATGACAGACTCTGGTACGGTATTTCCAGGCTCAGTAGTGCCAGGAATGGTAGATGGAGCAACAGTAGTACCAGGAATAACTGTGGTGATTGTCTGAGCACTTGGACCACTACTATTTGGCGAAGCACTAGTGGGAGACGAGCCAGTAGGCGTAATTGTAGTCACAATTGTCTGAGGTGGAACAGTGGTACCAGGAATGACAGATTCTGGTACAGTATTTCCAGGCTCAGTAGTGCCAGGAATGGTAGATGGAGCAACAGTAGTACCAGGAATAACCGTGGTGATTGTCTGATCACCCGGACCACTACTATTTGGTGAAACACTGGTTGGAGACGAGCCAGTAGGCGTAATTGTAGTCACAATTGTCTGAGGTGGGACAGTGGTACCAGGAATTACAGACTCTGGTACAGTATTTCCGGGTTCCGTAGTACCAGGAATGGTAGACGGAGGAACTGTTGTACCAGGAATAATCGAGGTGACAGTTTGAGGCTGAGCTGGACTGTTTGGACTGCTAGGACTGTTAGGACTGGATGAACTACCAGGACTTGTAGGAGAACCACTAGGAGTAATAGTAGTCACAATTGTCTGTGGAGGAACAGTAGTACCAGGAATGACAGACTCTGGTACAGTATTTCCGGGTTCCGTAGTACCAGGAATGGTAGACGGAGGAACTGTTGTACCAGGAATAATTGAGGTGACAGTTTGAGGCTGAGATGGACTGTTTGGACTACTAGGACTGTTTGGACTG